>CAUYQG010057238.1:0-17446 GCA_963574415.1 Tarsius wallacei | reverse complement strand
TCTTGTCATTGATGAGATGAGGGAGGTTTTCCTGGCTAATTTCATGGAATGTTTTTCCAGGGTGGTCTCTGTCTCTCTATCTGCCTCAGGGATTCCAATTAATCTTAGGTTTGGCCTCTTGAAATAATCGCTCATCTCTTGGAGGTTTTGTTCTGTCTTTTTAAACTTCTTTTCTATGTTTTTAACAGTTTTGGTTAATTCCATATTTTGGTCTGCAACCTCTGAGATTCTTTCTTCTGCTTGGTTAATTCTACTTTCCATGCGTATTAGCTTGTTATTTATTTCATTTACTGTATTCTTTATAGCAGTTATCTCAGTTATCAACAAATTCTTCATTCTTTCCTCTTGCCTCTCCTAATTTCTATTTATTCTCCCTATTAATATCTTGCTATCTGGGTTTGTGGTTTGAGACCAGTCATTCTGGGGGCTCAACATTGTTTGAGTTCCAAAGTCTGTATTCTCAATGGCTGACCTCCCAAGACTCTGTGTGAGACTCATATTATTCCTTGGTTTTTCTTCATTTGTGTAGGTTCCCCCCCCTTGTTAAACCTCTTCTTTAATTCTGTTGTTCAGTGATGGACTGTTTGCTCAGTCTTCTATTTTTCCTTATGTAGAACCTCTGGTTTTGTTCAATTCTGACACTGGACTAGGGGTAAGGGCCTGTGCCTTTTGAAGTTTTGAGATTTGATTAAGGAGGGACCTGTGATTCAGAAGCTATCTGCAGATCCCAGTATCCACTGATAGGTGTGTGGGCCTCCTGGGACCCACTTCCTGCTGCCTTACCATCTGTGCATGCAGTGGGGGGGGGGGGTCTGTTTGCCCCCTGAAAGCAAAATGAGATAGGAAAAGGGAAAAGAACGGAAAAAGGAAGGTGAAAGATGAAAGGAAGGTGGAGAGAGAGAGAAGAGGGAAAACAGGCATACCAACTAATGAATGAACAGAGAAACAAACAAAGACAGAACAAAAAAGAAAAAAACATACAGACAATATACAAATAAATAAACCCCCTCCGTTGGTGTACTCTACCTCAGAAATATCCAGATACAAACAGAAAATCTAAATAAAACAACATTAAAATACAGAAACAAAGCAGATACAGAAACATAAACAAAAACAGTAAGAAAGGGAGAAGAAAAAAAAAGCAAAAAGTAAAAGAAAAACAAACAAGAAACAACAAAAAAAAAACTCGCTCTGTGGCCATTTCTGTAACTCCAGGTTCCTTTGCCTTAAGGAGTGCCTCTGGTCTCCAGCCCCTCCCCCCTGCTCACAGCAGGCTGATAGGGTTGCTCTCAGAGTGTGGCAGATGCCCTTTGGACTACTCTGGGAGGAGGATTGATCAGATCTGGACTCACCCTGCTCGCTGCTGCTTCTCTCAAATCTCCCACTCAGGTCTGACATGTCTGTGCCTGTTCCAGCATCAGGGAGGGGTGTCTGTCTTTCCGAGTCCAATGAGAGGATAGCCTCTGTGTCCCAAGATGGAGGCTGGGTGAAGCTAGGTGGGGCAATGGAGGTCTCTGTCTGGTCCCTGGACTGAGAAAATGGTGCATGTCATTGTCTTGTCAATGGCATTGGAGCTTTATTCCAGATTTCCACAACCTTCCTTCTCCACTGTTCTTCTTGCTTGTGCCCCATCTGCTGCTGCAGATGATGGTGTGGGCTGGGTGCCAGCTGGTGAGGGGCTGCTGATCTCTGCTGCCTCCTTTCAAGAGAGCCCCAAGAGTGGCAGGTGATCCTGTGCACCTGGGCTTCCAATCTCAGGGCAGTGGTGGGTTGCAGTCATCTCTGGAGGAGATTCCCGGGTGCATGAACCCGAGTCTCCCCTCAGACAGACTTTCACTCACCCACCGGTACACACCCAATCACCCAGGGAGTGTTTATGGACACTCGCTTTTGCAGAGACTCTCACATTCCAACCTGTTCCGTCGCCATCTTGCCTGTGATGAAGAACACCAATTCTTGACTCTAATAGACAAGAATAGAGCTGGACAGCCCAGGCAGTTATTTTATCATTATATGTATATTTGTACGTAAATTATTTATGAGAATTATTATGTCAAATTGCATGTAGTTTTATTTTATTATATATTGTGTAGCGTTACACAATATATAATATTTTATATATATTTTATATATATTTGGTGAAAACGGTATTTGCAAAAAACATTTCCACCCAGCCTCTGAGCTACATTACTGACTATATTTCATCAAATATAATAAAATGCAAAGAACAGACAGTAGCTTAATATTTTTCTCCACTTACTTTGCACTCAGCAGGTGTGGTTAGTTCCCTTGCTGTTCTAACTTGCTTCTTCTATAAATCCTCCCGTATTCTGGCTCCAGCCAGAATGGTGGCCTTTTGCATCATATCCCTTAACACAGAGAACCCAGAACGCAGAGAATCAGAGAATTGGAGGTTTTGCTTGTCACCTCAAGGGGGTTCTCTGATCAGCCCCGTCAGGTGCTCCCATGCCAGGGCCCTAGGGCTGGCAGTCTTTTGCTGAGATTCTTCAGTTCTGGAAGCTTCCTTCTTCTTGTGTTTCCTATACTGAAGGAGGAGTGTTCAACTTCTTTTGCTGAAAAGAGTGAATATCTGAAATCTGAATAAAAGAATGAATGCTCCCCTTCCTCAAAGCTGGGAGAGTACCATGCTGCTCATGCAAAATGGTGATGGAACCCTCTGGTTAAGGACTCTGAGAGCCTTCCTACTCATAGAGTTGTACTTGGGCCAGCATTACCGCCTTGCCTGGGAGCTTCCTAGAAATGCAGAATCCCAGGTTTCTCCCTAGACCTACAGAACAGAGTTGTGAACAAGAACCCCAGGTAATCTGTATGCATTTTATTTATTTCAATTTTATTATAAAGATGTGGGGTACAATTCAGGGTTAGGTATACAAATATTGATTATGCAGGTACCCTTGTTGATGATGTGTGCCCCTCCCTCCCCAAGCAGTTTCCTTCAACTGCCAATCCCACCCCTTCTTTCCTGAAAGTTTCCCACTACTGCCAATCTCTTTCTTATAATATTATAATTGTTCAAGGTCTGCCTATGTGTGAGAACATATGGTACTCTGTTCTCTGTTTCTGTGATAGATCACTGAGTATGATTGACTCTAAATCCATCCAAGTTGCTGGAAAGCCCATATGTTTATTCTTCTTTATGGCTGCATAGTATTCCATTGTGTATATGTTCCACATTTTTTTTTAACCAGTCCAGCTTCAATGGGCAGCAGCATATGCACTTTAAAGAGAGAGGGGTCCCACCTTAGTGTATTACTACTTGACCATTTCAGACCTTATCACCTGTATTATGAGGCATGAACTATGAGATTAAGGACACTTGAGTTAGAATTCATTAAACTTCCAAAAAGCTAGTCTGAAACATGTATAAAAATGCACAAAGTAATTATTTTGCAGTAAATAAATAGACATAAACGATAAAAAATTGAAACATCCTAAAGGGCACAAGTTGGTCCCCACACAGTGACCGTCAGGCCAAAACATCACAGCACCAAGATGGAGAAGACTGGGCTTGTAGAAGAGAAAAGCCCAATATGCTGATGGTAAGGTGATGGCAAAGGGTTCAGCAGAATGGCTTCTGGATTCGCAGCTCCCGGGACCCGGGAAAGAAGGAGAAGAAAGGGAAGAAAGATCACACTTGGTGACCAGGCCAGGCTCTGTGTAATGGTTTTCACCTTCTCACACCCGTCTTGCCTCCAGAAATACATAAAACATGATTGCTTTTGGCATATTATATTTGAAACAGTGATGGCCTGTTCTCAATATCACTGACTTATTCCTTCTGCAAGTTCCAAGAATATATGGAATTGTTCTGATTCCCTTAATTTCACGGTGGACATGTTGACTGAAAGGAAGAGCCTGAGGCACAAAATGTGATTTAAAGAGTTTACTTGCACCAAAGGGAGGGTGGAAGGCTTGGACCCAAGGAACCTTGGATGCACAAGCAGTGTTTGAATGGAAAGGGGAGGGAAGATTAGGCTGATAGAGAGTGGTTTGACAGGAATTCTCCCTGATTTACAGAGATAACATTGGTTAGTGATGTTGCCGGGCTATTAGGGTATGAGCTATGGTGTCCAGCGTATGGCGTTTTATGGCTACTTGTCATCCGTTCCTCTCAATTCCACATAGCAGGTGGTTCCTTCTTTAGCTGAAGGGGGAGTGATATGACCGCTGCTTAATTCCAATTTCTCTCTGGCTTGATAATTTAAAGGCGCTCTCATTTTTCAAATACAAATCTCTTTTTTTCCCTCAGACATGTGACTTCACAATTCGTGTATCCAAAGATGTTAATGGATTTAAGTCTCAGGATTGAAAATGACTGAAGATTCTTCCTCAGTTTGTTTCAGGTGCCACAGAAGTAGAGAGAATGCCAAGAGAGTTTTAGAAAGAGTTGAGATATTTCAGAGCAGCAAACTTTGGTAATTTGTGGTACTTACTGTTTTTAAAAAATTTTGTTTGTGCATGACTTCTCTTTATCTGGTGATGGATGAAAAGAAACAGTAAGTATCACCAGATAAAGAGAAGTCATGCAGAAACAAAATTTTTAAAAAACAAATCAACACTCCAAGGTGTCTCTTTAATGTCCTTACACATCAGCCACATAATTATAACAAGCAATTTAAAGACTTTCTGTAAAGTGATTAAAAAATCACAATAATCTCTATTAAAATATCAACTTCATTTCCTCTGCTAATTAATGAGATGGAGGAAATTCAGGCCATTCCTCCTTACTTTCTGTTTTGTTTTGTTTTTGGAGGGGTGGGATAGGATGCCAACAACAGTCAATCTAGACAGATCCTCCATGGGGGAAGAGCATTTAATGCCATCAAATTGGAGACTTAATTCCATTAAGAATGATTGCATACTGCTTTGAGCCATATTCAGAAAGATAGAGCCATAACCTGATAGAAATCAAGAAAAAACAGGTCCTATGTGAACTGCAGAACTTATTGCACTGCTAGCAAAATTGCATGAAGCTTGAGAAAAATTAGGTTGACAATTTTAAAGGAAGGTGTGAGAGTATTGGTGGGAAGGAAGATTGCTTTAATGGGAAACATACTTGAAATGATTCAGAATAGCATTTCTTCCATAAGAACTAGAAACATTCTTGGACACTATTGACAAAAAAATGGTCACCTTCATGTGTTTTTCAATATACTTTTGCCTAATTTATTTGTCCGACCTTTGTTTTAAGTGGGAGAAACCAACATATGTAAAATTAATCATTCTGAGCAACCAACTCCTGAATCAAAAAACCTGGGAACTATTAATAGAAGAGATAATGAGCCACTTTTTATGAAATCTCTGAGCAGACTGATTAATGTGTTTATTGAGAGATGAAAGAAAAAAGATAATAACTGCTTGATGAAAGTGATTATTTCAATTTCATTAGATTATTGTTTTCTTCCCTTGTGCTATTAATATCCAGATAAACTAATGCAAAAATCTGATATACTTAGATTGAAACAATCTGAATTATTTTGAATGTTTTATTTTTATTTTTATACATTTCCAGAAGTTTTTCTAGTTTATAAAGAATCAATTATTGAGTTTATTAACCTACTCTGGAGTTTGGGTCTATTTTATTTTTTATGTTTGGATATTTATTATTTACCTTTTCCCAATCACCTCAGGTTTTTTGTAAGTTCTTGTGTTGAATATGTTATTCTATTACTTTGAATAATGCTTATTTAAAATTATCTATGCACTTTGGATGTCTCAGAGAGTTTGATTTGTCATAGTCTGAGTTTCATGTTTTTGCATTCTAACGTATATTTTTAATTTTACTTTTGACATTGGGAAATTTCATAGTTTTGCCCAGTAGTAGAGAGAAACATGACTTGAAACCCCAAGTACTTCTCACCCAGTTGCAACAATTGTCAATGTTTTGCCAATCTTCTTTCATGTGTCTCAATTATTTTTCTTCACAGGATATAAAGTCATTTTAATCACAAATACTCCAGTTTCATAATTAGTTTCATTGGTTCCTTGATCCAATATTCTTTGACTATTTATTAAACTTTTTGATATTCAAGTAATCTTTATTTTCAACAAGAGGTTTAAGGTAGTCAAAGTACATTTTGATTTTTTAAAAATTCCCACCTATTTATGTCTTTTTTTGTTGGCTAGTCTTTCTTTCTTTTTGAGTTGGAGTTTCCCTCTTGTTGCCCAGGCTGGAGGGCAGTGGAATGCTGGTCTCACACGATCCTTCAGCATCAGCCTTCCAAGTAGCTGGAACTACAGAGGTACACCACCAACCCAGCTAGTTTTTTTTTGTGATTTATTGTAGAAACGAGATCTCACCAAATTTCTTGGGCTAGTCTCGAACCACTGGGCTCAGGCAATCCTCTTGTCTCGACCTCCCAAAGTGCTGGGATTACAGGCTGAGTCACATAGGAGCAATACTATTTATTTCTTTTCTTTATATAAAGTTTTACGGTTTCAAATAAATTTAGTATATTTCATTAAATTTATTAAGATATAGAAAATATAAAGGAATAAAATTATCTTAATGTCCGGCACAGTAATCATTAGCATTTCATGATATATCCTTCTAGATCATTTTCCTATATCTGTTTGAAATCAACTTTGCATATACTATTGGGTTTTTTTTTCCAACTAACATTGCGTCATAATCATAACATTTACTGAAATTATGCTCGCTCAGGTCGTTGATAATTTCTTAATTGCAGGTCAGGCTTTCCTCCCCTGATTCATCCATGCCTTGTTGTCATGCACCACTCTTCTGAGTATCTGGCTGTTTGTCTCCATGACTTTGTTCTGTCTGGCTCTCCTTGAAATGCCCTGGTTTTTCCTTCTTATTTCTCCAGAGATCTCCAATTCTTTCTGGCCTTTTAAACGCTAGTGTTTGGTCTTTGTTTTGTTGTTCTAAGTCTACACAATTTTTCTGATTCATCTCATCCTCACAGAGCTCTCATCCTTTTTGGGAGTTCATGGATTCCAGTTAAAAATTCATATGTCGCTGAAGTGTCTCACATCTGTGTCTTTAACCTACAACAAAACCCAGTTCATCATTTTGTCCCTCAAGGCTTGTTCCTTTCCTGCTTTCTCCACCTCAATTTGCGACCCCATTATTCATCCAGTTCTCTGTGTAAGAAATATGGGCATGAGTCATGTCCTTTGGGGCAATTTGTTATAAGGACATTTAGTTATTTCTTTGTGATTTGGAAGAAGATTATTTATAAATGATATTAATGTGCTTCTAAACATACTTGGTCACACTCTTCCTTTTAACTGATAACATAAAAATGTTGAATGTTACTGTAGTCATTTGCATCCATCTTTCCTTTTATGTTTTCTACATAGACTTTAATGTTCAGAAAAATTTTTCTGAGGCAGAATGTCTTAAAATCTAAAGTGATGTATTCAGTGTAAAACATGATATTTTAAAATCAGCCTTTCCAGACTTTCCACTGAAATACCTGAGACGGCCGAGAACACAGATGCAAACTCTAAACTGTATCAGACTGATGAGGAGTTTGATGCCAGAGTGTGGGAACAAGTCTCCCATATGGACATGTGTTCTAAACAAGCCTACTCATAATTCACCCGTCTGGCATACCCAGGCTTCCTCATGAAAGACAGAATGCTGGGACCAAGGTCAAGAGGCTTGACCATTTCTTTACGACCTGCTTCCTGATGTAAACACCCAGAGTCTGAATTACTCAGAAAATCCTCACCCCTGCAAGGCCAGAGAGAGCTCTGGATCCCCTGCTACTCTCTGGATTTTGCCCCTGAGCACCTATTCTGCGGCTCTGAGCACATTGACTCCTCAGTCCCTCCTTCACCCCCGCCAGACGACATGCTTTTGGGCAACAAAGACTACTTAATCATCTCTTCACCTCTGCTGCCCTAGCATATTCTTTACTAAATAGGGAGTTCATAATAAATGTTTGTTGAGTTGAATTGATGCTGTTAAAATTAGATGGTGTTTTGCTAGCGTGGGAAGTGTTGTCATACATTCCCACAGAAGAGATAAAAAAAGTACTTGTCATGATTCATAAGTTGATGCTTTCAATATATATTATTTATTTCAAAGTGTAAGTTTTCAGACAATAATCACATTCATTCAAATTTATAAATAAAAACAAAGAAAACACATTTGTACCTGTCTGTGCCACAGATTGCTTGCTGTAATTCCCAAATTAATTTATCGTCTTCCTGAATAAACAAACATTTCTTTCTACACTGCCAGCGTCTGTGAATGGTAGGACTGTATACACAATTTCTGAAGCCAGACACCAAGGAATCTTTTAAAATTATTTCCTTCTCTTTCTCTTCCACATCAACCCTGTCTTATTTTATTTTATTTTTGAGGCGAGGTCCCACTCTGCTGCCCAGGCTGGAAGGTGGTGGTGTGATCCCAGCTTACTGCAGTCTCGACCTCCTGGACTCAGGTGATCCTCCTGCCTCAGCCTCTCAAGTAGCTGAGACTACAGGTGCCACTGCACCTGGCTATTAAAAAAATTTTTTTTGTAGAGACAAGTTCTCACTATGTTGCCTAGGCTGGTCTTGAACTCCTGGGCTCAAGAGATCCTCCTCTATTTCTCATAGTTTTTACACCTTATTGCAGATCTTTTCATGTTTAGCTCATAGCAATACCCTCTTACCCTGTTTGTGTGCCTTTTGTTTCACTTCCTTGGCCTTTCATTCAGTTTCTGTGGCTAAATAAAATGCATGTATAACTAAGCCAGTACTCTGCTTAAGCCAACCGGTGGCTCCCATCTCTTAAGCTTTACCTTCTGACGCGACTTTTGCGATCCAGCCTTACCTGCCTTTCTTTAAACCTGGCCTGCCGTCACTGACCACTCCCCTCAAAACAGAACTCTAAGAACTCTATGCTTCTTGAAGTCATCCACACATCATCATCTCAACTCATCACATCAACTACTATGCCTTCTCCCTCTTTCGTCTTATAACTTATGTGTACTTTCCCCAGCTGAAAGCAAACTATTCGTGTATACATAGTATAGGTATAGTTGGCTTACTTCTATTATTTCGCTTACCATATTCTGTTATTATTTATCTATGCCTCTGCCACTAACACTCTTCTTTAATCTCCTTGCATCTAAGTTGAGAATCTTATTGGTCTTTAAAACTACAGAATCTCAAAGAGCAGTTGGTATACAATAAACTCAGAGTAGGGATTAATTGAGCCAATGACCTGCAGTTTTAAAAGAAGGAAGACCTTTTTTAGACAAACATTTTGATTATCATCTCCTCTAATTTTTCTCTGATCTAATAACTGTGAATGATTTTGTTTTGTACCTGTGGGTCTAGCATGCATTTCCATTGCCTTTTTTGCTTAAGGCATTAATAAAGATATATTAATAAAAATTATGTAAAACAATTGTGTAGATGAGAAGAATGTTTTATATCTTTTGTTTTCCCTGTTCCGACTGCACTCTCTCAAACAGTTCTGTTGTAAGACATTTTACCTGAACTCAGGTGTTATTGCTGCTGTTGAAATAACAAAATAATCAATTTCAATTGTATGAGGCTTCCTGTTTTTATTTATTTTATGGAGAACATAAACCTGAACTGTTATTTCTTTACCTGATGAGAAGAAGGAAGAGAGCACTTTTTTTTTCAGGTTTAAAACTATGATGAAATTTGAAAATCTTGAGGATACATGCTGTATAAACTACTAAAGTGTGATTTCATGAATCATTAAAATGGACAGATTTAGAAATTACTATTAGGAAAGATAATCATAAGTGGAAAAAATAACCTTTTTGAGCATTTGTTTTTAAACGATTTACCTGTCACTGTGTGTTAGCTATACCTGTTTTGTTGTTAGACTCATGACAGTGATAAAGATAAAGCCTTCAGTCTGTGTACCGAAGATAACATAAAAGACAGTCAGGATTCCATTACTTGGACAGATCCTAACTCAGGCAGCTACTACTTTCAAGCAAAGGTAAAGAAAACCAGTTTTATGAGCGTCTTCCTACATAGAGGTCAAACTATGGAAGAAACGTGAACTTAAAAGAGTGCGGTCTAGAAATCCTTCACAGTGACAAAGGACACATACTTTCTTGCCAGATAAGTGGAATTCTTATTGAATAAATGCATGGGGGCTGTAACTTTGCAGTGAGAATGAAACTAGTTTAAAGACATAAAGTATGAGTAGATTCCGGATACTCTATCCCCTCCCACACACTTATTAAGATGACTGACAAAATTTGTTAATACGGGAGAAAAATCCTCATCAATTTTTGGAATCTAGGAATAGGCATCTTGTTTTAAGAAAGTGAAATCGTTTCTGCTACATTTACTGTCAATGGCGTCAAATGAAAGTCACAGAGAGCTGAGGAGCTAGCCCCTTCTAAGAGAACAGAATAAACCCAAGAAGGAAGTGGAGAGAGGAAGGAGGAGGAAGTCCCTGGGGGAGGCAGGGTCTCTGGCTCCCTCCTGTGCCATGGCTGGCAGAATTCAGACTCCCAGAGAAGTCCCTGCTGTAAATGGCGCCATCAAGCACACGAGTGTGATGTCATTATCTACACTACACTCAGGCTGCCACAAAGGGAACTCTAGAAAAAATGCCTGCTTCGCCCCTTCAGATTCCTGGAGGAAAATGATATTCTACCTGTCTTTCTTTCTCTTTTTTAAGTGAGAAAGCAGGATTTATGAAGAGGGCAGAAAAGCTCCCACAGTGGAAGGGGACCCCGAGGGGTTGCCCCTTTTATTTTCCTATATTCCTTTCACCCAGATCGAGGAGAAACCACATGAACACTAGGAAAATCAGTACAGGATCCATTCAGGCGATCTTCTCAGAACACTTTTAAATGTCTACTACATGTAAGCCCAAATTGACCGCAGATTAATGTGGGGGTAGGGGAGAACTAGGAGGATAATGAACACAAGATTTTTTTTCCCTGAAAATTAAGAGTTCTTGATAACTTTGAGTTACTACAGAGAAATGGGGAAAATGTAAAAAATACAAGATTCTTGTCCTCAAGATGATTTAAAAGAAAACAGAATCTATAACTTTGCTTCTTAGTACTTATTCAATGAGAGAATCTTTTGAGAATCTTATGAAAATTCTATCCAGAAAAACACATGTGCCAACATGCACACACAGAAATATTTGCATCAAATTTTAGGAGCTTTATAGTCTCCCTAATCCCAAGATATGCCATATTACCTCCGTATTAATCTGAGTTATCTAGCAAAGCAGAATCAATGGGATGTACTAATATCTATAGCCATATCCATATCCATATCCTTACTTATACCACATCTGTAGTTACAGATATATTCCCTCCCTCCTTTCCCCCCTTTCTCCTCCCTAACACACACACACACACATACACACACACACACACTCATGATTTAGTGTGGAGGCTGGACAGTGGCAGGCAGCAAGCTAGAAACCCAGGGGATTCTTTGGTTTAGATTGAGTCCAAGTTGGAAAACAGAAGACCAGTGTCCCAGTTCAAAGACAGGTGGAGAGAGCAAGTTCTACCTTACTCTACCTGTTGTTCTATTCAGACCCTCAATGGAGTGCAAAAGACCTATCCACACTGGGGTGGGAAATCTACTTTATTCAGTCTACCCACTGAAACGTTAATTTCATCCAGAAGCACTTCCATAGACATACCCAGCCATGATGTTTAATCAAATATCTGGGCACCTCCTGGCCAGTTAAGCTGACACCTAAAATTAACCATCACAATCTTTGATCTGGGGAAAGATTCCATGAAAATAGCATGATCTGATATAAACTAAAAGTGACATGAGTACTCAAGGTTGTAGAGTGAGTCGGTCAACGCACAAGACAGATTAGTTTCAACATTCTGGTTCAATTTTTTTCACCAGCTTTGATCTAGGACAAGGCCTGGGTTTGGTGGGGAGCACCTAAAAAATGATGAGTATGATTGCTATATTCATAGAGCTAAAGGACATGATTGTTGAATTAAAGATTGCAGTAGAAGCAGTGAGCATCACATTGTACACTGAAAAAAGCAGAGATAAAGTCTTTCACCCACCCCACTTTATTCATAAAGCAAGAGAAAACACACTGTTTTCATAATTCTCTGAAACACCAGTCAGTGGTATTGGAAGGGCAGCCACACATCTTTGAAAGAGAAAGTGTTAGGCAGATAAGAACCAGGAAACATTTGTCGGTGGTGAAGACCACAACAACATTTTCAGATACTAAGGGAGAACCAAATACAAAACTGTTCCTCCTGAATAAAGACTGAAATACTTTCTCCAGAACAATAAAAATGAATCAGTGTGCTGACAAAGGATTGAGGAAATTGTGACCAGAAAAGAGTAGCCAACAATATTGAAATTAGTCAAAATGTACAAGTATCAAAGAATCACACTAAATGTAGCAATGACTTATCATAAAATTTTTTTTTGTTTGATAGAAAAATCCTGACCAAAACCCCAAGTGCCCATGCCATAAGAGATAAGAGAGACAAGTGGAACCTCATCAAACTGACAAGCTTCTGCAAAGTCAAATAAACCATTGAGAGAACAGGGAGATAGCCCACAGAATGGGACAAAATATTTGCCATCTCCATGTCTGATAAAGGCCTAACATCTAGGATCTACAAGGAAGTCAAATGTGCAGAAAAGAAAAAAACAAATAGCCCCATTACAAAGTAGGGAAAAGATATGAATAGACAGTTCTCAAAAGAAGACATATGAGCAGCCAACAGATACATGAAAAAATGCTCATCCTCACTAGTCATCCAAGAAATGCAAATTAAAACCACACTGAGATACCACCTAACTCCAGTCAGGATGACCATCATCAATAACAAAAAACAACAGGTGCTGGAGAGGATGTGGGGAAAAGAGAACACTTCCACACTGTTGATGGGAGTGTAAACTAGTACATCCTCTGTGGATAGCAGTGTGGCAGTTCCTAAAAGATCTCAAAATCAGCCTCCCATATGACCCTGCAATCTCCCTACTGGGAAGATACCCAGAGGAACTCAAATCACTCTATGAAAAAGATACCTGCACACGTATGTTTATTGGAGCATTGTTCACAATAGCAAAAATATGGAACTAACCGTGCTGCCCATCGAAAAAGGACTGGATAAAAAAATGTGGTACATATACATGATGGAATATTATTCAATCATAAAAAAGTACAAAATTATGAACTTTGCAACAACTTGGATGGACTTAGAGTCTGTAATACTAAGTGATCTATCACAGAAACAAGGACCTGAGTATCACATGTTCTCACTCATAAGTGGACCTTGAACAATTATTGTAATACTGTAAGAAAAGGATTGGCAGTAGTGGGAAACTGCCGGGGGTGCAGGGCACACCTCATCAACAAGGGTACCTGCATAATGAACATTTGCATACCTAACCCTGAATTGTACCCCACATCCTTAAAATAAAAAAATTAAAAAAAATTTTTAATGGGGCCTATAAGCCCAATTAAATGTTTAAAAATGGTAAAACTTTGGAAAATATTTTAAAAAATGACTGGGGCACTGGTAAGTGACTTCTAGAATAATGAAAAATCTGTTATTTAAGTTATTCCAAAAGGTGACACCAAACAAGAGAGTCTATATGGGCCCACAGAAGTGAAAATCAGTGCAAATAGACTTCTTTCTAAATGGACATTTGTATACTGTTCTCTCTAAGTGATTGACACTTTTTTTTTTCCAGGAAGGAGCAAGCCTGATGTGATTTATGGATTGTTCATACTTAAAATATTTTTCTGTTACCTTAACATGCTAATACCACTTGGGTGGGTAAAGAGCTCCAGGTTTGCATTCTTTTCGCTTCACAACTTTAATGACTATTATCTTTTGTCTTTCAGTGTTTAGACTTGTGAAAGAGGACTGTTAAGCAAGCCCGATTTTTCCATGTTTTTAATTAATCTGCCTTCTTCCCTAAATATTCCGATAGATCAGTTGAGAACAGAATCACAAAGCTGGAAGTCTAGCTAATATATTGGTGTGCTTCTCAGACGCCCAAGCAGGCTGCCTCTTCCCTCTCTCCTGTGGGAC
The DNA here is from genome assembly GCA_963574415.1 of Tarsius wallacei. Lineage (NCBI taxonomy): Eukaryota > Metazoa > Chordata > Mammalia > Primates > Tarsiidae > Tarsius > Tarsius wallacei. The sequence goes on along the minus strand of CAUYQG010057238.1, from coordinate 3,419 downwards.
GGCTGGCCTGCTCCCAGCCCTGGTGGACGAAACTGCCCCGTGGGTCTGGGGGCTTCTTCCTGAGCAGCAGGTCCACCTCCCCTCTTTCCTGTCTTCCGGGGGCTACTCCAAGGCGCTGCTTTCTCGCGGAGGAGCATTTCTGTTTCCAGCAGACACGTTTGCTGGGACTGCGCTGTGCCCGCTGCACTCCTTGTGAAAGTTGTGGTTTTAGCCTGTAAAAGTCCCCTGCTTGCTTTGCTCGGGGTCAAGAGATTTTCAGTGGCATTAGCCCGCTGTCGCCGCCGGCTATCAAAGAACTCAAATCTGGCTTTCTGTGTATTGGCAATTATTTTCTCGCACTTCGGTCGTAACATGGGCACCCCCACCCGCATTCACCCCTCCGCCTCCCCAGCTCTCCCCACAGGTGGCCAAACCTTCCTTCTTGTCTGAGGCCTAGCTAACCGGTGAGTAGTTTTATGGAGATGTTTGCTTTTGTTGCCAATTCATGAAACAGGCGAGTATAGGAGTCATTAAAGCAGCTGTGATAATCATTTTGAATCCATCAACCTAGCAAACTCTTTTTTTTTTCCTGGAATGGTGGTGCGGTGGCTGGGGAGGATGGCAGAAAGGGCCTTTGTTTGCGTGCCAAGTAATAGTGTAATTTATTTCAATTTTACTAGAAAATAATTTGGCAAGTGATTTAAGTTATTTTAATTATTGCATTTCATAATTTTATGCCCTAGAAAGAATCCTAAGCAAATAAAATAAAGAAAAATCTTCATGGAGAAAAAATGTCCATTTTAGCATTATTAGTAGACATGTGTTGGGGACAAATGTTAGATGTTCAACAAGTGGGAATTAAGTAAATTCTAACTGATGAGACTATTATTGCATTTAAAATGATTATATAGAATTTATAAGAACATGAAGAAATTCTGCTTTATAATGGTAACTAAAAATAACAGAACCAATTGCATATATATTAAGTATAGTGTTTGACTATTTAAACAGTGTAGAAACATATTTAAAAGAAATATACCAAAATACTGGAAATTATTGGTTTTGGGTAATAACAACTGAGTGTTTTTTTCTTCCTATTTTTATTTGTATGGTTCAAATTTGAAATTAAGGAAAATACACTTATTTAACGAGACACATTAAACAGAAGGCAGATAATTTAAATATACATAATTAGGCAAGATAGAAATAATATTGTTTAAAGTAAAATCTAATCCCATATTATGTTTTTCTGAATCTTTAAATTTTTATTTGACCAAATGCCTTTTTCCTTATGTGATTTTCTTCAAAAGTATAGTATTTGGCAAGTCGGAGAAAAAAGACTTCATCTCTAGACTCTGTGTCTTTGAATTTATTCTTTTAACCTACAGAACTAATCCAGAAAAACTTATGTGAAGTGTCTGTGTGAAATCAAGAGTAAAATTGTTAATGCAGAAGAATAAAAGCTTCTTGAAGTTCTAAATGCCAGGGGGTACAATACTCACAGATTCATAATGTAGTGAAAGTTGTGTGGTGCAATTTAAGCTGGCAATGTCTTTTTCTGCCCACAGAGAATAAAAGAAATAGTTTAATAATGATAAACTATATAAAGCATTAATACCTGTGAAAGGCAACTGGTAAAGCTATAAGGAGAGAAATCATCTTTGTTGGGATTGACTGGCATCCTTACATGAATGCTGTCGGCCAAACTTCCCTCCTCTGCTTCTGAGGAAATATTCTGCTATCAGGAAAGTCTTTGGACATTCAAACTCATTCTTTTGTGGTTTTGGCAATAGAGGACGGTGGTTGGAGACTGAAGTCCTTAAAGCTAACAGTTGGTCACAGATCAGCAGTTTCAGGCAATCTGATAGATTTACTAAAATTCACTACAAATCCAGAAATTCTATGTTAAGCCATGTTTCTCCAGCCAGCTGGGTCTAAGGGTCATTTTGATGGGACTGATCTATACGTTTGGCTCTCATGTCTGTGTGATCTAATATGCTACCCTCTCCCCTCTGTCTTGCTTCCCCATGGCTGTACCCCCCAGAAACATCAACATGTCTTCCATTTCTTACTAGTTCCAGGGTGTTTCTTAATCGCTCTGTCAGGCCAAGGCAGAGTTTGTCACTCTCTTCCTGGCCCTGTTGCCCACTAGTGTCAGTCACAGCCCTGAATATTCAGAAGACTGTGCCAGGACATTGTATCCTTCCGAGGCTACAGTCTGTCCCTGGCCTTGTTTTCCAATGTTGGCACTCTTCCTGCTCCCCATGCACCCCTCCCATCCCTTCCACCCGTCCCACCCCTACCAACCCCGTACCCCCGGCACAGCCAACCACCTCTGCCTGGAACACCTTCACCATCTCACACTTGTGCTGCTTCTTGCAGCCCCTACTGTCCCTGTGTAAGACCTCAGTATGCCAAAACCTGCCCACATGCCAACACCGTTGCTGTATTTCTGGAACTTTCAATGCACTTGAAGCCATGCTGTGCTCTGTGCTGAACTAGGAAAATGTTTCTCTTGCCTTTGTGTTATGCTTAATTTGGGGCTTCGCAAAGAGGTATTGGCTTGAACCCTGATGCCTAACATAGTATTTCAAGAAAATAGCTATTTATGTTTTAATTTACATCTCCCCTTCTCATTGGGAGTTAGAGACTGAGTCCTTGGTGGGCCAGGTTGAGTAAATAATTGTGATGGATTCTATACAAACTCAAAATTGCCTTTTTCACCACCTGCTATGGCTTTGTTTGTGTTTCTGACCAACTTCTCTTGCTAGAATTAATTCTGCCTTGGAGGCCTCTTCTTATGAAAAGTCTTTAGATAGACCCACCCCACTAGTATTAAGTGTGTGGGAGCGCAGCTTTGATTCATGCCAATAACCCTAACATATAGCATTAAGCCCCAAATTCAACTTTTCATATATATATATATATATATATGATGTGGAGTACAATTCAGGGATAGGTATACAAATGTTCATTACGCAGGTCCCCTTGTTGATGAGGTGTGCCCCTCCCTCCCTTGGCAGTTACCCTCAACTGCCAATGCCATCCTCCCCTCCCATGTATCTCTTCTCAAAAAGACTCAAGGACTGCAAAATCTCCCAAAAGGGAATTAGGTGGAGGCCTGAGATGGCCTGTATCATCATGAATGAGCTCTGTCCTCCCAAGGAATGTGTGGCCCCCGCTCCAGCCACCACTTATATTCCACAGGGCTATGGCCCAGCTGCTGTGGTGTGCTTCCTGGGGCCTTGCCCACTCTACCCAAGATCCATTTTCTGGGATGATGGGCCCTACAGTGAGCATCTTCCAGCTACTTCTCTCTGTCTCATCCACCTCCAGGTCACAGAGTTTGTAAGTATTTCTTGTTAGAAAGAGATTACACAAGCCGGGCTTGGTGGCTTAGCCTGTAATCCCGCACCTTGGGATGGAGGCTGAGGTGAGTG
>CAUYQG010057237.1:0-25486 GCA_963574415.1 Tarsius wallacei | reverse complement strand
TGGCCTCTGTTTCTCTCTCTGCCTCAGGAAGGCCAATTACTCTTAGGTTCGGTCTCTTGAAGTGATCATTCATCTGTTGAAGGTTCTGTTCTTTCTTTTTGAGCTTGTTTTCTGTTTTTGACAGTTTGGGTTAGTTCTGTGTTTTGGTCTTCGAGCTCTGAGATTCTTTCTTCTGCTTGGCTAATTCTGCTATCCGTGCCTATTAGTTTGTTATTTATTTCCATCACAGTATTCCTTAATGCTATTATTTCTGACATCAGCTCCTTCCTATTTTCTTCTTATCTCTCCTCAATTTTTTAAATTCTCTCTATTAATGTCTTGATGTCAGGGTTTGTTGCATGTGACCAGTCATTCTGGGGGCTTTTCATTTTTTGTGTTTCAAAGTCTGTTTTCTCAGTGTCTGACCTCCCAGGGGTCTGTATGAGACCTATATTCTTCTTTTGGTTTTTCTTCATTTGTGCGATTTTTTACCGCCCTACTTTTTTCTTCCCTCCACGTCACCGTCTTCTTTAATTCTGTCTGTGTCTTTTCAATGCTGCCTTTAGTCCATTCACATTCAGGCTAATTATTGAAATGTGAGAGTTTATCCCAATCATAAGGTTCTTATAGAGTTGTTGTTGTTCCTGTTTGTTGTCTTTGATTTTTGGTTTGATTCATGTGTGTTTTCACTCTTTTTCCAGCACTCTGTGAAGAACTTTCATGTTCTTTTTTCCTTTTCTTCTCTTTTTAATACCTTCTTAAGTGTTTCTTATAGAGGTGGTCTAGAGGCAGCATAAGATCTTAGGGATTTAATGTCTGGGAAAGATTTTACTTCTCCCTTGCTGATGAAGTTTAGCTTAGCTGGGTAGGTTATTCTTGGTTGAAGACTACCCTTTGAGGACTTTGAAGATTGGGCTCCATGCTCTCCTATCTTGAAGTGTTTCTGTAGACAAATCTGCTGCTATTCTAATTGGTCTTCCCCAGTAGGTAGTCTGACCTTTTTTTCTTGTTGCCTTTAGGATTTTTTCTTTTCTTTTCTTTTCTTCTTTTTTGAGTTGGAGTCTCGCTCTATCACCCAGACTGGAGTGCAGTGGCTGCTCCCAGCCATCGCAGCCTAGACTTGCTGGGCTCTGGTGATCCTTCCACCTCCCTCAGCCTTCCAAGTAGCTGGAACTACAGGCACACACCACCATGCCCGGCTCATTTTTTGATTTATTGTAGAGATGAGGTCTCACCAAGTTGCCCAGGCAGGTCTCAAACCCCCGGACTCAGGCAATCCACTCACCTCGGCCTCCCAAGTGCGGGATTATAGGCTGAGCCACTGAGCCTGGCAGGATTTTTTCTTTTGTACTTACTTTGTTAGGGTGAATTATTATGTGTCTGGGAGTTGGTCTTCTCATTTGTTGTCTTGCAGGGGATCTCTTGTGTTTAAATTTTCACATCACTGATGAGATGAGGGAAGTTTTTTTGAATAATTTCATGGAAATTATTCAGGGTGGTCTCTGTCTCTCTCTCTCTGCCTCAGGAAGTCCAATTACTCTTAGATTCAGACTCTTGAAATAATCACTCATCTCTTGAAAGTTTTGTTCTGTCTTTTTAAGCTTCTTTTCTATGTTGTTGACAGTTTGAATTAGTTTTATGTTTTGGTTCTCAAGCTCTGAGATCCTTTCTTCTTGGCTAATTCTGTTTTTCATGCTTATTAGTTTGTTATTTATTTCAATCACAGTATTCTTTACTGCTATTATCTCAGTTATCAACTCCTTCATGTTTTCCTCTTGTCTCTCTCAATTCTTTTTATTCTCTCTATTAATGTCTTGATATCTGGGTTTGTAGTATGTGATCCGTCATTCTGGGGGCTCTTCATTGTTTGCATTCCAAAGTCTATTTTCTCAGTGTCTGACTTCCCAGTGATTTGTGTGAGACTTGTATTCTTCTTTTGGTTTTTCTTCATTTCTGTAGATTTTCCTGCCTATCTTTTACCCCCTCTTCTTTAATTCTGTTGTTCAGGGATGGAGGGGTTGGTTTTACTTCTGTTTGCTCTATCTCCTATTCTTCCTTATGTGAATCCTCTTGCTTTGTTCAATTCTGAGACTGGACTGTGGGTTGGGGGCTATACTTTCTGGCAGTTTGGGGATTTAGTTGAGGGGGGAGCTGTGATTCAAGATTTATCTGCAGATCCCAGTATCCAACAACAGGTGTATGGGTACCCTGGAACCCCGTTCCTACTGCCTTGCAATTTGTCCATGCAGTGGGGGTGTTTACTCCCTGAAAGCAAAATGAGGTAAGAAAAAGGAAAGTAATGGAACAGAGAAGGGGGAGGGAAAGAGGAATGTGAAGAGAGAGAAGAGTAAGAGGGAAAACAGACAAATGTACCGGCTAACAAATGAAAAGAGATGCAGAGACAGAGAAGAGTAAAAAAAAAAAAAAAACCTAAAACATACAGAAAATCATACAAACACACAAGACAACCAACTTTCCTATTGGTATACAATTCCCCTACACAAACAGGAGTTCTAAAGAAAAAAAAGATTAATCAGTAAAATAACAGAAACAAGGCAAATACAAAAATGTTATCAAAAACAGAGAGAAGAGACAAAAAAGAGAAAAAGAAAAAAAAGTACAACATAAAACAAACAAAAATCAGCAAAACAAACAGAAAAAGAATAAAAATTTAAAAAGTAAAAACAATGAATCAAGCTTGCTCTGAGATCGTTCCTGAGAGCCAAACATCCTTTCAGCTGTGATCTCTAGGTCTCATCGCAGGCTGGTAGGGTTGCTCACACCTAGAGTCAGATGTCCCAGGTCTGCTATGGAAGGATCAGATCTGGACACAGTTGGCTTGCTGCCTGTCAGGTCTGCCACTCAGATTCAACCTGTCTGTGTTGGATCTAGCATGGGGGAGGGGCTTCTGTCCCTCCCCACTTGATGCGGTTATCTTAGGTCCCAAGTTGGAGGCTGGGCAGAGCTGTGTCAAGTTGGGCGGTGTGATGGAGGTCTCTGCCTGGTCTTGGGGCAGACAAAATGACTGCGGTGGGCACCTCTTTACTGGGCATGGGCCTCCTCCCTGACCTTCCTTGATCCTCTCTTTCCACCAATCTGTCTCCAGGCTCCAGCTGATCTTTGGTCCCAGCCTTGCAGGGTGACGGGTTAGGAGAGTGAGCCAGGAATTTCACAGACCAGGAGCCGAGGACCACAGAGGCGGTGCAGTGTGTGGGACCTGCTGCAGCAGCCACCTTTTGCAGAGGTGGCAGCAGCAGTGGTGGCAGTGTGTTGCGTGGGACCAGTTGTAGCAGCCACCTTTTGTGGAGGCAGCAGCAGCGTGTGGAACCACCTGCAGCAGCCACTTTTTGAGGAAACGTTCACAGTCTGACTTGTCCTGTTGCCATTTTGCCCCCAGAAACAGACATTTCCTTTCTTCCCTTTTCTCTTCCCCTTTGCCCCACTTTCTTAATGTTCAGGCTCAGAAATAAAAAGAGCAGCTTTCATGGCCTAAAGAACTAATAATACTGGATTCTTTACACATGCAAATATATCCTGAGTGATACTTTATAAATATAAGAGGCCAGATGATAATGAATGTAATAATTTAAGCATCATGCATCATTTAGTGATAGTTCTGTTCTTGGTGGTTTAGAAATCAACACACTTTCATTCTATTGGGTAAATACTCATCAAGTTGCAATGATATATGGTAATTAATTAGGGCTCAGAGATAAATAAGACTTTCCTTGCTACCTGTGGCTTAAGCTGTGTCATTCTGGAGGCCAACTTAGAATCAAGCCTACCATAGCAGGCCTCTTCTGACTGATGGGTTGAAATTAAAGTCATTGAGAAAACTTCCTTTCACTCTGAATTATAGTTACAGATGTGAAAAAAGGACAAATAGCTAGATTTGAATATAAATAAAGAATAAAAAGTGTTTCAGGACTATTAGCCATGTAAAACTTCTTTGTCCTTTAATACAAAGCATACATTTCTCTATGTGAGTAAAGTCAGACTCATGAATTGCTGTGTTTGTATATATGTGTGCATGTGCATTTGTCTGTACCAAGTCCTGTACTATTGGAACTATCAGTATTTTTATTTTTTTTTTACAGACAAGGATTTGCACTGCCTGGCATGCAGTGATGCCATAATAGTTCACTCCAGCTTTGAACTATTGGGCTCAAACAATCCTTCTGCCTTTGCCTCCCAAATAGCTGGTACTACAGGCATCCGTCACCATGCCCAGTGAATTTTTTGTACATTGATGGGGGGGTCTCACTGTGTTGCCCAGGCTGGTCTTGAACTCCTGGCCTCAAACGATCCTTCCACCTTGGCCTTTCAAAGTGCTGGGATTACATGCATGAGTCACTATGCCTGGTCTATATCAGTTTTTTAATTTCATTTTAATACTATAAAATAAGGTGTTTCATTATCTACATTTTATATGTAGGGAACTGGGATTTAGGATAAAGGTTTTGTTTGCCCACATTCACTCTGAGAAGGGATGAACTGAAATCAAATTCAGATATTTTTGCCACCAAGACATCCCAATATCTTTGCAAAGATCACAGGATTGTGTGAAACATCTCAAGAAAAAGGTGCATTCAGTAACTTTAAAAGGTGGTATTTCTTTTTTTCCCTCTTCCTTCTCTACCAGACTTAGGTCTAAGGCAGAATTTCTCTGATAAGAGAAGCCTCTATCCTCACTCTCAGGCTAGTTCTTTAACCCCAGCACACTACTTGTAGTGATGCCTGCTCACTCTTCCTCAGGGATTGAGATGACAATGGAGTATTTCCAGGAGCTCCAAATCCCAAGGACATTATCGTTATATGAGTGGTTTTAACACCAGTGTGGAGTAGGCCCATATACCTCTTAGCGCCCTCTATAAAGAAATGCAAAAATAAATAAATAAATAAAAGAAAATCTTACAAATGAAAATGTAATATCTAAAATTAAATATTCAGTAAATGAACTTATTTGAAGAATGAAGATGACAGAAAATAAGTCAGTGAATAGAAAAAGAAAATCCTGTGTAAATTGCAGAGAAAAACAAAAAGAATTTTAAAAATCAATAGAACCTCAGGAACATGTGGGGGCAATATCAAAAGGTCTGAAATATGTATAATAGAAGTAATAGAAGAACTAGAGATAGAAACTGAGTCAGAGAAAATACTGTAAAACTAATAGCCAAAATCTCCCTATAGTTGTTGAAATAAGTGAATTTATAGATATTAGAAGCTTAAGCAGAATAGATAAATAAATAAATACAACCTCACCTAAACAAATCATATTAAAATTTCTGAATACAAAGAGAAAGAGAAAATCTACAAGGCAACCAGAGAAAAATGACACATTATATATAGGTAACCATAATTTGGATGATGAAAGATTTCTTATCAGAAACCATGGCAGCCGGATAACAATGGAAAACCAGTGTCAGAATGATGAAAGGGAGGGAAAACCAAACCAAACCCAAAGCAAACAAAAGACAGATCAGAACAAACAAATAAACAAACAAAAAAAATCCTGTCAACTCAGAATTCTATGCCCTGGGCAAATGTCCTTCAGGAAAGAAGAAGAAATAGAGTCACTTCCATATAAGGAAAAACAAAGAAATTGTAACTGACAAAGTAGTACACTGTGAAAAATGTGGCTGGATGTTTTAAGGGGTGAGAAGACAATTCTTGTCAGTATTACTATTTCTGGATGTGTAACCCAGCTTGAATAAATCTTAAAAAATACAAACAGCTAAATTTAGGCCTTCATGAATGTAAGGTGTAGCTAATATTCTTTCTACACTGAGCCTGAAGTGATAAACTAATGAAGTCTTTGAGTTCTGCTTTCTGTTTGTAGTGGACAGTCACCAGCAGGTACATGGATTAACAGAGGGAAACAGGATACCAATAAAGATAACACAACTGTGACTTTTTTGAGCATATGCCATGTGCTGGACACTCAGCTAAACAATGTGTGCTTGTGTGTAATCCTCGCAACACCCATTTAATAAGAAATATCATTGACTTTTTACTACAGACAAGGGTACTGGGGTATAGAAAGACAGTAACTAGCATGACACAATGTTGTAAAGGCAATGGAAAGCCAGGAATCCAAACCAGGTCCAACCATTAGGTTGTACAACTTCCACATAGCCTATGGCCAAACCCAGTTTGCTGACAAATTTTTTAAAATAAAATCTTACTGTATCTTAGTCATTCATGTTTTTTCATGCCTACTTACATCCTTCAACAGCAGAGGTTAGGAGCTGCAACAAAGTTCATACAGTCTATAATAATGTCTAAACATACTCCACAGATCTTTACAGAAAATGCTTGTGGAGCCCTGACTTACAGAAACCCAACACAATTTACAGCAAAACTGATGACTGTAGAAACTCCTCTTCCCTCTCTCAGACCGATTTTCCCAAAGTGTTTGTGTTTTGGGGATATATCAATCTAAAACTGTGAAGTTATTTTTATTATCTTTATTTTTCAGTGTAAGAAACTCAAAAAGACTCTAAGCTTCCTTTCTGTCTTCATAGCTGTCTATTTTATTCACAAAACTGCATGCTTGTTAGCACTGACCATACAGAGCTGATGACCGTGGCTTTTTATTTGTTTTTAAGATTCTAACATAATTAATGTGGGAAACAGCTGCAGTTAAACATTGTGTGCATAGCTATGTTTGACTGGTTTTGATTAATTCCATTCACAAATCATAGAGTAAAGTGGAAGCAAAAAGCAGAGACTGGAGAATGAAGAATTAGGAATTTACCCCTAGGCTGATAAAATCTTATCCTTTCCCAGAATGGCTCTTTTTCTTTATGTGAATTTTTTTTTTTTTTTTTTTAGAATCCAAACTGTTAAAAGACAGCTTGAAATCCCTACTCTTGAAAGGAAGTGCCATGCTCTGAGGAAACCAGAAGAGACAGCCATGTGAAGAGGAACTGAGGTCCCTGGCCAATGCCCCAGGTGAGCTCCCAGCAAAAGCCAGTACTAACTTGCCAGCGGTGTGAGTGAGTCAGAACCATAGAGCCATCCCATCTGACCCTACGTGGAACAGGGGCACTGCCATTGTTGATGCCTAATACAGGATGTCACAATTCCCTTGCACCCCCATGCCCATTTCTTGTTTACTATTCAGCTAGATCAATAATGTTTGCTCATATATATATATATATTTTTTGAGTTGGAGTCCCACTCGATTGCCCAGACTGGAGTGCAGTGGCTGCTCCCGGCCACCGCAGCCTCGACCTGCTGGGCTCTGACGATCCTTCCACCTCAGCCTTCCTAGTAGCCGGAATTACAGGGGCGCGCTACCACACCTGGCTGATTTTTTTGATTTATTGTAGAGATGAGGTTTCGCCTGCCCAGGTGGGTCTCGAACCCGCGGGCTCAGGCAATTCACTCACCTCAGCCTCCCAAGGCGTGGGATTACATACTTTGTTTTTAAAGAGGAAAAGTCTACAGAGTTGGCAGAGCATCTTCTAGTAAAAAATGAACCAACTGTGAACTGTGAAGATGTTTGAAGATACAGGAACAAGACAAAAGAAGGCAATCAACTATCGTAGATACGGATGACCACCTGGATAACAAGTTTGGTTTTAGACAGGAGTATTCAGACACTATAGACAAGCAGGACTCCAGTGTGAATGTGGCAACTACATTGGAGCAGAGGAATAACTTTAAATACTAAGAACTTATGGCTTCAGGAATTTGGTTGTTGTTGGTTTTCTTACTGATGGAAAGTGGAAGATGTCGACTTTGTTGAGATGTAATTTAAATACACTAAAGTGTACAGCCTGAGGGTACAGCTTGATGAGTTTTAAGAAAAGCATATGTCAGGGTAAATAATGTGCCAATGAATGTCTAGAACATTCTGTCACCTTGGCTCTTTCCTCTTGTCCTTATGCAGTGGCCCAGCCCGCCTCATTCCACAGGCAATGGTCAGATTCTTTCACCATCATAGACTGTCTTTGTCTGTTCTAGAACTTTATGTTATTGAGGTCAGACCCTACTAACTCCTTGTGTCTGGCTACTTTCAATCAACACAATGCTTTTGAGATCCAACTATAGAGGATATATCAGTGCTCTGCTTCTTTCCTACTGTTGAATGGTATGCATATTTTTCAATGTTATTTATTCACCTATTGATGGATTAGATTGTTTCCAGATTGTCATTTTGGATGCCATGTGGCTTATGTTATGGGAGCCAGGTTGGATGCTGGGGTCCAGTTTGGAAGCTACCCAGGCATCCACGAGAAGGATGATGATGATCCAGGGTACAGGGTGGCTGTGGAGAAAAGGAGACAGATTCAGGATGTAGTTTACTAATTCAGAAAAGGTCATGCTTGTAGTCCCAGCTGCTTGAGAGGCTGCAACAGGAGGCTTGCTTGGGCCCAGAAGTCTGAGGCTGCAGTGAGTTATGATTGTGCCACTGTACTCCAGCCTGAGTAACAGCGCAAGACCCTGAGGCGGGGGTCAGGGGGAGAGAAAGGAGAGGAATGGAGAGGAGAGGAGAAGAGAGATGAGAAGAGAAGAGAGCGAGGGAGGAAGAAAGAAGGAAAGGAGGGGAGGTAGGAAGGAAAGAAGAGAGGGAAGGAGGGAGGGAGGAAACCTGTGCATTGGACAAACATTTACAAAAAGTGCTAACATCAGGCTCTCAGCACTGCAGGGTGGGGAGTGTGACCTTTCTGGGGCCAAGGAAAGTTATAGGCTTGGAGTCCTTCCAATGCTGAATGCAGGAGTCACACATTTAGGGCACTCAGAAGGTTAGGCCTGAACTTGCATACTTTACATTTTCACAACAATGCCTTGTCAAATTTTATCTTATTGTGAGTGTGTATGTGTCAAATACTACAAATAAACACCCTGATGGTCAAAGTAAAGCATGAGAACTTTCATTTACAGTCAAGCAAAGAAGCACTGTTGCTGGTCGTGTGAACTGGCACACCCATATGGAAGTCACTCAGCAGTCCCCATAGAACTGTTAAATGTACAGACACTGGGAACCAGCAATTCCACTTTGAGGCACTCAAACTACATGAACACAATGACCAGAACAAGGAGGTATACGCACAAGAAGTAGGGCTAATTAGTCACTAGGGGTGAGGACTCTGGGGTCTGCCAAACACTGGCCTATTCCCCAGCACCACGACATGCTACCTGAATGACTTTGGGTACATTCTTATGTTGTGAGCCTCAGCTTTCTCATCTGTAAAATGGGAGCACTAATGTTGACAATTCATAGGATTGCTTTGCAGATTCAGTGAGATTTGCAAGCAAACCCTTTATCAGGTGTGCAGTAGAATCCACTTATAACAGTGCCTCCATGTAGGCAAGAAACAAGATGTTCACTATGGAATCCACAGTAACTTACCCAGGACTCCAGACACAGAGTATAGATGGCAGCAAAGTATCCTTTATCTCGAGCCTCTCAGACCATACTGTCACTGTGAGCACACAGTCAGCCATTGTCCTTAGATGCCCTGAACTTCCCTTTTGGTTGTCTCCATGGAATACCTAAAATTTCTGGCATCTTCTGCCTCTTCCACGCTGGGTGGAGCACCTCCCTATATAGACCTGGGGTCAGCATCCCGAGAGGCCACCTGAGGGCCAGATGATGAGAACCAAAGTGCAGGGGATCAGTGCTGAAGGAATGACCCTGCTCGAAGGAAAAGAGAAGATGGGCACTCAGAGTCCCTCCTTCCTCTTACCATGAACTTCTCCAAGCCAGGATCTCACCGGGCAGAGCTCCAACACCCAGAAATCCTGGATACAGGGTATCACAGATGCACAGCTGAGCAGACTGCTGCATGTTACTGTGCTCATCCTAACTGCCAAGCAGCATGTCACCCTAGATCTCACAGCCCCTGTCCCTGCCTCACTTGCATCTTTCCTCACCTTTGCTGCCCTGTATGTGCAGCTCACAGATTAAGATGTGGCTCTGTGAATTCTTGTTCAGTCTCTTCCTAGAGAACATGGTGAGGGGTGCACAGCTTCAGGTGTAGGACAGGGTTTCATGTGCATTTGTTGAGTGAAGGAGCAAAATGTCTGGAGCTCAGGTGTGAACATGGGTGGCATCAATGATGAGGTGAGTTTGAGGTGGATGTAAGCAGCAGGAGGGGAGATGAGACCCCAGTCATGACCACAGCGTGGACAAAGACACTGAGGCTGGAATAGATGGAGGCCAACACAGGTGTGAGCGATGCTTCATGCTATAAAACCAAACTAGGATGGTAAAGCAAACCAGATGATGGGATCCTTCAAATATTAGTCTTGAGTCATCCAAGTATTCAAATAAGAAGAATCGCAGTTTAGGAAAATGAACAGAGCCTCCTTGCAGATGAATGGACTGGGATGGTGGAATCAAGAAAACAGATGAGGAAGCACTTGCTGGAGTCCAGAATCCTGAGGGATGTGGGTGGGTTGAGTGATAGTCATGGAAATATGGCTTTCCGTGGGCACCCCCCACAGCTCCTACATATGGTCTCCCCATGAGTCCTCCCTCAACTCTGCCTCTTCTGCCCAGCTAATACCTGTCAGAGGGTGGGTCTCCAGGATTGGGGTGACCCTCTTTTGGAAGCTTTGGGGAATTCAAAGAAACAAGAGTTGGGGTCCCTACCCCCAGCTTCCCAGTATGCCAAGGGAGAGACTTTCTGGCATGATGCACTGGAGGTTGCCTCAACTGTCCTGTACTGATGTGGCCAGGGGCAGACCATGGCATTGTCCAGTTGCTGAGAAGCTAAGGTTCTTCTATAAATAATTAGATGGGTAGAGGAGGTTAGGGTGGGAAAGGAAAGCCTTTGATAGCCTGTCTTCTTCCTGGATGGTGAGTACAGACACATCAGCTCAGAGAGAGGGTGAAGCTGTGCGAGAAACAGAGCAGCCATGGTAGACAATGCATTAGAGAGCTGGACGTATATTTATGTCATTACCCACAATTATACATTGAGCTGTATTATATATAATGTGTGTATATGTAATGTGTGTGAATGTGCATATGATTTTATATGTGTGTGATGTATGTATATAATGTATGTGTGCATGTGTAATTATAACTGTACTGTGTCATGTACTGCTGCCTGCCTTGGGGTGATGGCAAGAGAAACTCAATCATTGCCAACAGGAGTGTGGGTGGTTGCCACCCTTTTGAAAAATGGTGTGACATCACCTAATGGATCAACAGTCAAGGTCCCAATGGAATGGGAACATACATGGTGGTAAAACTAAGAGACTTCAGTTAAGGGTGTAAAACCCAAAGTTCTAAATTCGAGAGACCACCAAAGAGCCAGCTCCAATGCAAACACACGAGGGTCTTTATGCAGGTTCAAGTCTGGGCTCACAAACCGAAACCGACACAGCGGCTCGAGCTTGAGAGCCCCAACCCAATAAAGCAGGCGCCTTTTATACACAATTTTGAGGGGATGGGGTGACACTACAAACTTGTTCACACAGTATTGGATAAAAACTATATGATGCGGTTACAGAGACTTTGATTGGTTGGTTTGTCTTTTGGTAAGCGCGGGCTGTCGGGCTCAGTTGCCTGTGACGGACAGGTAACGGCTAAACAGGCAGAGTGGAATGCTAGATAAGCTAGGTTTACAGAGTCACTGTGCATAAATTAACTTTTGGCATACAAGCAGGTTTGAAACAACACAGAGCCCACCAGGAGAGTGGCTGGCACCACAGAGTCTACCATAATCTAAGCAAAGGAATGTCCGGAAGGGGCTTATTGCTTAACATTCACATACCTAGCAGAAGCAGAAGAAGCCAACATGGCAATCATGGGACAAATAAAAGCTTAACAAAGTTCTAAGTACAAACACTGCTTGAAACATTGTGTAACTTTACAGCCACAGTCACTACTAGGCACCCAACATGTGCCTTGTCTTATGGGGTCTGAGGTAGGATTTAAAGTACAGTGAATTTATAAAATATACAAACGTGAGGCAGGGATATATAAAATACAGTGCAGTGAACGTTTCTTTTACAGCAAGTATAGCTTTTTGAGTCTCTTGGGTCCCTCAAGGGATGATGCACAGAGGTGAAGACAGAGATGAGAGACACGGAACTTGAGTCACCCTGGGACTAGCAACAGCAGGAAAGTGTTAACATCCCTAGGGAAGAAGTGTTAAAGGGAAGAAACGGTGCTTCTAGAACAGTGAGGTCTGAGGCTGTGGAAGAGGAGTTCTTGGCTAGATGTCTATACCCGGAGAAACAGCTGCAGTCAGGGAAGAGTCTCCCATGCAGACATAACACTGCTTCTCATTTCTTTGCTCTCCTGATGTGTCCTCCAGTTGATATCAACTGTGAACAAACAGTAAGGGGAACCTGGGAGATGCCCTCCACAGGGCTCAGCCCAGAGGGCATAGTGCTCAGCAGGATGGAAGCAGGAGGTAGCTAACAGCATATGTCTGCACACCCAGAAAGGTCAGCTTTATCACCCAGTGGTCCTTGAATCAGGTGCACAGCTTAAAGGAATTCTTGCAGGTCGCAGTAGGACATGTGTCTAGAAAATGTCCGGAGTAGCACTGTCTGTAATGGCAGAAAGGACATTCTGCTGATGCAGCACGCACGTCCATCAGCAGAAGAAAGAAAAACAATGTGCAACAATAAAAATGAATCAAGCACAGCTTGAAGCATGAAGAGAGGTGAATCTCAAAATCATGCTCAGAAAAAGAATCAAGTCACAGGAGAACACATATTTTAGTTCCATTGATATAATATAGCTCAAAAACAGACAAAGACCATCAGAGTTACAATGCATCTGTCAAGACCTTGAAGGAAATGATTAAAACTAATTACAGGAGAGTTATTACCTTGACTGATGGTGGACAAAGCATCGCTTGAGCTGGAACAGAGTGGAAGACTGTATATACTAGGCATGGAACCTGTCTTAACCCCCTAAGTGGACATGTCATATGCACAAAGGCATGTGTCATATGTATTTCAATGTAAAACCCTTTTAAAAATATAATTGCAGCAGGCATCACGAGCATTGGGATTTGGGAATTCTTGTAAAGTCGTGCGCACACACTGACATCCCTGATAAAGAATAGCTTTGTCCCCACCTGGGCAGAAAGACAACTGAAGACATGTCTGCATAGGACTTGGTATCTTAGCACCCAGTAGAATCTCACATTTTTGCCCCAGTGATTGCCTATGTCAGCTCACACAGAACTTCCAGTTGGAGAAACAGAATTCTGGAACTTGGTTTAGAATTGTCCTTCTTAGAATGTGGAAGAAAGCTGGAAAATATCAGCTGCTTCATTATAGGTACATTCAGGGGTTGCCTTGAAGGTCAGTGTCAAGGGAAAAAAATGTCCCATGGGTGGAAGTTCCAGTAAAACGTCTAATCATTCACTTTATGTGGAAATAAAAGTGGATCCAACCAAAATATATTTGGATACTTCACCTGCTTCTCTGAGATCTGGAACTAGAGACAAGCTCCGGGACAACAGGTATTTGAAGAAGAGGCATTTGATTGACACACGGGGTTGATCACTGTATGAGTTTCCTGTTGCTTTTTATCCATTCGTCACACCTTTGATCCCCTATACCTGGTGCTCTTATCATTCCCACTTATATCTCCTGGATTATAAAAGACACCTGCTTCTGCCAGTTGCTCCTTCCTGTTTATTCAGTGCAGCACAGACAGAGCCTGGGGGGAAGACCTTGTGGCACTTTGGTGGGAAATTCTCCCCATGGCCCCATTTCTCCATCCTTCTTGTGTGAGCAGAGAAACTGAGTCTGTGCTAGTCCTGGGCAGCTGGCACTGCAAACGAGCCCTGGAGGGTGCCAGACAGCTCCAGTCGATGGACAGACACTCAGACTCTTGAGGACCCACAGCAGGGAGGGGTCCCAGGAGGCTTGTAATGGAGATGGTGCCCTGGTAATGCCTGTTTTCTAAACTGGATTTAGCCACAGATGTATGGTCAGCACATACCAGGGGGAGGACAAGGGTTTTCATCTAACACTTGAATTTTAGAACATTTGTCATGCAAGTTGTTTTTGAAAAAATGCAGCCTAGGTGCAAATATATATATAATTTTAAATATTTAATTCAATTTCCACTGCCCCCATATTTTGTGAACAAGATTGGAGGCTGTTTTTTTTATCCCACTGTACCATTCAGGAGCACTTATTTTTTTTCAGTAATGAGGCATTTAATGATGAGCACAATAGTAATTTCATTATGTATTTTCTGGACTGTCAGTAAATAGCCAGAATAATGGTGCTGAGTGTTTTATTCAGCAGAGCCCAGGGTCAGGTGTGACCATGAAGGCAGGCTATGCATCACACTCGGGGCTTCCTAATGACCAAATCCCAACCCCACAGTATAGAGGACACTAAAGTTCATGGTCTGAGAGGTGCTGTTGGCTAGATTTATTCCAGGGCCAGTCATGTTCCTCTCTCTGCTTTGGTTTAATCACCCATTAAAGGAGAGAATTTTCCTAAATCAGGGCTGTGACCCATGGCTAAATTCAGCCCTCCGATGTTTTTCTGTGATTTTTTTTTTTTTGAGTAATATATTTATACTACATCTTCATCTTTCTTATGGAAAATTCCAAACATGTGCAAAAGTAGAGAGAAGAGTATAATGAATTCCATGTGCGTACCCATAACCCGTCTTCCCCCATCACAAATATAGGGAAAGTCTTATTCCAATTATATTTCTACCCTCTGTGCAAACTCCCCCTAGATGATATTGAACCATGTCCTAGATACCATATAATTTTATGTGTAATACTTTAGTATGTGTCTCTGGAAGATAATGGCTTATTTTTTAACATCATCCCAATACCATGATCACCTAGATATTGAATAACATCTTCTACTATCCAGTGTTCACATTTGTCTAATTATCTCATACATATTTTTATTTCAAAAATTGAGTTCTAAAAATTGGAAACCAGGTAAGCAAGACTAATGGCCATCAGGCCCTGAACAGAACAAAAATGCAAGGTTTATCAAGAAAACCATGTACCATATGTACCAATATTTTAAACTTTATTAGACCATGTACCATATGTCTCAATATTTAAAAATGATAGTAATAAGCTAATGAATAAATTTTCTACTTTCCCATCTTGACAAATATGACTTGATATAAAACTGCAAGGTAAAGTTGGCTGAAAGTTTTAAATTGAGCATGCTTGGACTTCTGGAAATTCTGCACCGGAATAGGATAGCCTCAAAAATCAATGACTTGCATTCACATATGGCTACAGGGGCTTAGAACCCTTTGCAGGCCATTTACCAAGTTAACACAAGCAAGTTTCATGCGTATGTTTTCCTTATGAAGTCATGACAGATGGTGGTGTAGAGTGATTCCACCTCTCACATGGGAGGAAAAGGAAGCAGACACATTCCCACAACCTCATGTTCACACCACCAGGCTTTTTGCTGCATCTGGCAGTGTTTCTTCATTGAAACTGTCTACCCCATAGAAGACGAATGAAAGCATCGGAGGTGTTTGTCCACTTACCTGTGTTTAGGCAACAAGAGCACACACAGCACACACCCACACTCAAGAGAATCACATGGAGGAAAGTTATTATGGAGAAGTTAAGCTAAAATCACAATGACATTCTTACTCAGCATCCGCCGCATTCTCTATTTGGAAATCTTAGGGTTTCTGGAATGGCTATCTACAAACTGAAAACCCCTGTTAATATCTTCTTCACTGACTTATCCCAGATCTTGGGATTTCATAATTAGAATCTCAGGTTCTTTGAGCTCTTTAATGCTACTTTGTATGAGTGCCAAGTAGCAGAATATTCAGCTGGAAAACTTTGAAAAGAGGAGTTATTATCTCAGCAAGTACTAGAAAGCTGGGGAGTCTTAGGGTAGATTCAGAAGTTGCCATGTGTTACTAAGGACCCAGACTCTTCTCCCGACTGCTGCACCCTCCTTGGCATATTGTCTGGCTTAATCTTGCCTTTTCATGGTCACAGCATGGCTGCCAAAACTCCAAACATCGCATCTAAACCCATTCACATCCCAAAACAATAAGATAGCAAGTTTTTTGGGTGTGTGCTCCTTCTCTCCCTTTCTTTGCGAAGAAGAAAAGCTTTAGAGAAGATTCCACTGATGCTCTTTCTGGTTCCATTGATCCATATTGGATCACTTGTCATGTACAAAGAGCCCAGGAAAGTTTATGCATATCCAGCATCTATTATTATGAAATGTGGGGTGGGTGTGTGAACAAGAACAAAAGAGAAGGGGAGCTGTGGGCAGGCACTCAAGAGATTGTTGTCCAGAAAAGTTGTCTTAATTCTGATTTCTCCAGTGAGAGGTCACTGATTAACTGTTATCAGTCATTCTTTTTCTGTGAACTGACTTTCCATCACTCTTACCTTCTGGAAGTATCTGCAGGTCTGATGAGGCTTAGGAAGGTCTTTGGGACCAGCCAAGAAATGAAGGGACATGGGAAGGGTCCCCAGAGGGGGGCCTTTCACCTGTCAGTCAAAAGGACAAGGATGAACAGAACTGTAGCCCAGAGGCCTGAGGCCCAAATCCAATGCTCTGACCTACTGTGTTTAAAGTGCACAGAAACATTTTATTTTATTTTAATTCACAAAATTAGAAGCTTTCTTATATTCAAATGAAAGTGAGCAATACAGAAGACAGGAGACACTGGAACCACATGCAGAAGGCTGCATCTGAGAGGACATCTGGCTGGGCCTGGGCTTTTGTAGGCCCCACTGTTTCCCATCCCTCACACCTCTTCCTCTGGATTCCATCCACCTCCACCTTGCTCTGAAACACACTACTCCCCACCTCTCCGCAGGGTATGGCCCTAGGCTGGTTGACAAAGAAAGGGCTACTATTTGGAGGAGGAGGACCTTGAGAACAGACCCATGAGATGAGCCTAACCAGAAATGTTGCTCCTTGCAGCTTCCCTCCACAGGTGAAGCTTCCTACCGAGACTTTAGTCTCTGGGACTTGGAGTAAAATGGTGTCTCTCACAAAATTGACAAGAAGGATGTTTGTGCTATACTCTGTGAAGTGCCTCGGCTACAGCATTGATTCCTGTGACCATCTGAGTTACTAGTAGTCCCCATTTTATAAATGCAGAGGTGGAAGTGTGGGAAAGTTGAGTCAATTCCCTTCATCACCTATGGAGGACTCAGTCCCAGTGCTGTGTGGTCCTCAGTTTCCAAGTCCTGGTTGAAGAACTGGTTCAGGAGCAGAAGTAAACATCCAGCTTCAGCCTCTGGTCTCAGACGTGGCCCAATGCTGGGTGGGGGAATCTCAGTGCCCAAGACAGTCATCTCCTCAGGAGTGGACAGGGGCATCAATGTGCTTGGGAAGAGAGAGGCTGGAGAATGAGGGCACATTGCACCCTTGCTCCCAATATGATATCTCCTGTTCAGGGGCACCTCTTCTGTGAGGGGGTCATGGCAGTGCTCACGTCATGTTGGCTGTGATGACCAATGGGAGAGGTAGCAGAGGTCTCAGAACAAGTGTGGGCACAGTCTTGGCTCAGAAACGGCAGCTGGAAGCTGGCCACGTTTCTCTGAAAATTGCCTGTTTGTTATTCGGGATGCCAGCAGCCTATCCATTCAGGTGCTCCGGCTTTAAGCTCAGAATAATTAGGAGGGTCAAGAGATAAGTTCATTAACTAAACACTTGGTAAGCAAATCCAAGTTGACAGTATAAACAAGATCAAAGAGCGAGAACATGGCAATGTCATAAAAATACACACAAAACAACATATAAACAGGTCCCCATTATATGAAGCCCAGTGATACTGATTATTCATTATCTAGTCATGAAAAGGGCTATTTTTTTTTTTTGAGTTGGAGTCTCACTCTGTCGCCCAGACTGGAGTGCAGTGGCCACTCCTGGCCACTGCAGCCTCAACCCACTGGGCTCCGGCAATCCTTCCGCCTCAGCCTTCCAAGTAGCTGGAACTACAGGCGCGCGCTACCACGCCTGGCTAATTTTTGATTATTGTAGAGGTGAGGTTTCACCAAATTGCCCAGGCGGGTCTCGAACCTGCGGGCTCAGGCAATCCACTCACCTCAGCCTCCCAAAGCGTGGGATTACAGGCTGAGCCACCAGGTCCGGCTAAGGGCTATGTTTCAATGTAGGTCAACCTTGCTTGACTTAGCTCTTATGTTTTACAATTTAAAAATCAAATATATTTTTATAATTTAAAATTTAACACAGTTTTTTTTTTTTTTTTTTTGAGTTGGACTCTCACTTTGTTGCCCAGGCTGGAGTGCAGTCGCACACTCACAGCCACCCGCAGCCTCGACCTGCTGGACTCAGGCAATCCTTTCGCCTCAGTCTTCCAAGTAGCTGAAACTATAGGCATATGCCACCATGCCTGGCTAATTTTTTTTGTTTATTGTAGAGATGAGGTCTTGCCAAGTTGCCCAGATTGGTCTCAAACCCATGAGCTCAGGCAATCCTCTCACCTCAGCCTCCCAAAGTGCTGGGATTATAGGCGTGAGCCATCACGCTTGGCTTTTAACACAGTCTTAAACATCCTTTAATTAATCAACGTTGAAGAGAGTTAGGTGAATTTTTGAGACCTCGGTGGGGTTCTCTTTGAAAGAGACACATGTGAGACTTCATGGACAGGGAGTCTGTGTTTCACTCCATTAATTGGTGTTTGGTCATTTTGCAGCCTGCCAAGCACTAGTTGACTCTACCAGAATGTTTTGGTCTCCCTCTTTTACCTACAATTTCAGATCAAGAAAAGTAAAAGAATGAAAATAAGTTACTGCCTTTGTCTATTCAGACTGCTATAACAAAATACCCTCGTAACTACACACAACACAAATGTATTGGTTATACTTCTGGAGGCAGAAAATCCAAGATCAAGCCACTGACAGATTCAGTGTTTGGGGAGGGCCCACTGTGTGGTTCACAGATTGCAGATTCCTCACTGTAACCAGACATAGAGGAACGGGCAAGGGAATACTCAAAAGGTTCTTTTAAGGATATTAATACTTTTCAGAAAACTGGTACTCCAGCCTGTCCTGAAACAGAAACAAGCCCCATGTTTTGTCTTGGGAAATGGCTTAACTTTTGTGGCACTTTTCATATTAAAGATAATCTCAGATCCATTATGTGGCATCCAGGAGGCTTCTGAGGACAGAAAAGCTTCTGTGCTCTCTGGGATGGATTAAAACTCTAGTGAAACCAAATATATTGGCTACAAACACACACTTGCATTTCTAGTTAGAGTCTTATTTCTGTCATTTGTCTGGACTTGAGGCTAGGTCTTTTGGGTTAAAAAGAGCTCTAACAAATGTTAGGGATATTAAAAATTTCTGTCCTCAAAATGAGAATATCTCCTTGTTATAATGGAAAGGACTGAAAGAGAATTGAAGTGGAAATAAAATTTCTTACTCTGAGATTCTATGTTATAATACCTGGGGCCACCTGAAATCACAACGCACACTCTCTGTGGGGCATTCCCAGTCTGCCAAATGCTGTTATGATAGTGACTGGAATTTACCTTTTTTATGACGCTGAGCTCATATAAAATATTTTGATCAAAGCAGGAAGTTTTAGAGGGCTTGGACTATTGAAACTTTAATAAAATAGAGGTTTAGGAAGTATGAAACACACATAAACAACATAGACACTCACAAGCCTAGAGAGTCCTCCATTAATTTAATATCAAATTTAAACAAATCAGAGTATTGATCATTATGCTTTTTAATATCTCAACTTATTTTTAGAAATAAAGTAATGTGGCAACAATCAATTAGAGTTCATGAAAAAATACCAACAAGATATTATAAGAATGATGAAAAAGTATTTAGAGAGCAAATTCATTCCAACTGTGGATTTTGTTCGGGGTGTCATGTCATTCTGGAAGCACCTGCTGTTCCCACCCTTGTTTAACAAAGCATCTCTTAATTTTCAACATTGTGTTCAATACAGTGATGATATTTGCCCTATTTGCAATATTGATAATTTCATAAACAATATTTTTATACAAATGTATTTCAAAAGAAACTGCATTGTTATTACAAATGAAAAAACACACATTTTATTTTACTATCATGAGTAGAAGACAATTATTAAAATAATTACAACAAAAGCAAATCCTTGTACTATGATGCTGATGTCTGCTTGAGGCTTTGCGTCTGTGTCCTGCTTCCTTTTAGTCAGAAAAGGTTAATGAAGTCGGGCACGGTGGCTCACATCTGTAATCCTAGCGTTTTGGGAGGCCAAGACAAGAGTATTGCTTGAGTCCAGGAGTTTTAGACCAGCCTGGGCAACATAGCGAGATCTTTTCTCTATTAATTTATTTTAAAAAGAGAGAGAGTGAGAGAAGAAAAATAAAGAAAAGGTTAATGAGTATCACAGTGACCATGACAGAGGAGCAGCAAACTGATACTCTGATGTAATTAGAAATGCCCAGTGAGTTTCTTAAGGGAACCTCATTCTTACTGGGCTGTTAGATGTCACTTAACTTCAGTTATGTCACAGTGAAAATCATCTGGCTCCTCATGGGAAGCCCTAGAAGTGTGCAGCCCCCTCTTTGTTTCTGACATCTTTGGATACCTGCAGGAATGGACAGCGTCAACCCATGACTGCTCTAAAATGCTCATGTGATCTCTTTCCCCTGGGCCAGTGTTCAGTCTAGGGATGAGGTATGAATCCCATTTCTGACCACTGAGAGACACAGAGCTTCTCTGGAGAATTCAAGTGAAGATCTTTCTTCCATGATAAAAGCAAATGCAATGTACAAAGACCCTTTCTGGCCTCTTTTCTTCCAGTTAGTCTAGGACTATACTGTGAGAACCTGATGCCTGGAGCTATGGCAGCCATACTGTTACCATACTCTTATCTTCAAGGCACTGAAGATGGAAGAATGGAAGAACAAAACATCCTGAAACTTTGATGACATCTGAGTTCCTGAAACAACACTGAGTTCACCTCCAGACACCCACTGAACAAATTCCATATTTTAGTTTCTTTCAGCTCACATAAATCTTTTGCCCTTTACTATTGAACAAGCATTCTTATGGCTTAAGAACTTGTTTACTGAGATTCTGCTTATTTGCAGCAGCCCACATAGATACAGTACTATAACTTCTCCATACCTAATTAAACCATGCTTGTTAATATTTAGATTTGTGTTTGTTTGTTTTTCTCTTTCTATATAGACCGCCAGCAAATGCATTGTAGAAAGGGGTGAAACACAAAAAAGGTAGAAATAAATTAAATGAAAGACATGAGCATAATTATTTTTTTCATCTCTTTTTCTTCTTTGTTTCTGTTTCTTTTTCAACATTTAGACTTCAGTGATATCAACTTCTCCCTAGATTTAGGAATGCCTCGCCAAGATGGTAAGGGGGGAAAGGAGGCTAGCAGTTCTTCAGTGCCTATGGAGTAGAGGTGATGAAATTTACAGTTTGCAATCATACTTCAACTTTCTCTTTCTATGATGGTGCCAATTTTCACTACAATTTGCACAACTTCCTTAGCAACCTGGTCATGCTAAGAGAGCCTGAGCCCCATGTTTTAATTATTATGTTTCAAGAACAAATGCCCCTAACACCTGCATTTTATTTCTGGGTTAGATCAAAGCAAAGGGCAATGTTTCCTCCCACTTCTGTCAAGATAAAAAGCAGCAAGAAGATATGAACATTTTTCCAAGTGCAAACAAAAGGGGGTGGGAGGCAGGAAATTTAAATCTCAGGCAAGGTGTCAAGTTTGCTTTGAAAGTTTTGCAGTTTTACTTTAGTGACTCCCCCAAAATCTGTATTTATATTCAGATCTAACTGACAGGGAGACATCACTAGAGGCAGTAATTCCCATGCTGTAAATGAAGAATAAATCCAAATGAAATTCAGTTCATAAAGCTCTTGCTTTAATTGATTAATGTTACAAATAATAATGGAATAAGCATAGTAGAAAAAGAGTACAACCTAAGTGCGAGTTGCCAAAGAGAAGAGAATTCTCTCATTCACTAGATTATAGAATGTGACAGAATCCTTTAATGTTTGTTCTGCTGCTCTGGGGTGACTGGTGAAATGAAAAGATACATCACGGGAGTATCCAGTAGACATCCCTCTTATGTCTTCCATTGCCTGGTAGGGTTGGAGGATTCTGATACTCAGCTAGAAATCCACTTTATACTCATTTTACAAAACAGAAGGGAGGGCTTATAATGGGAATGTTTTAACCTCAGACCTACAACTCATGGTTAAGTTAAATGTGTCTGTCTCAGACAGAAAGATTTCCCATCCTTGTCAATTACCTACAGCTCCCAGCAGAAAATGAGAATGTGGTACAAATAACTGAATTGGAGGCAGGTTGGTTGGCACACGAGATGCCTCAAATTCCTCAAGTTTGTGTATTTTAAACATCCCAGGCATGTGTGTGGATATTGACAGACTGGAACAAGTTGACATTTCCAGTTACAAGAATTTGAGATTTTTTTCAAAGCCTGAAAATTAACTCATAACTGCAGTTAGGATTTCAGTCACTTGCCCCTAAGAGTGGAAAGACAGCTAGTGAATCCTCACATGGTCCCAGCGTTCATTCTGGGGGCATTTGCTGAGATAACAAATAGTTCTTGTAACGCTTTGTTTCATATCCACAACAGCGATTCAAGAAGCCTTCTGGGAAAGCACCAGCTCACATCTATCCCACCACATTCCAGCAAATGATTGAACTCAATTTAACCTCTGATGTGACTGTATCACTGCAGATCACATGAAAGTCAGAGTTTTGCCTAAGAGAGGGATGAAGAGGAAACACACACAGGTACTTAGTTTAAATGACATTCTCTGTATCTTTGGAAGGAAAGACTGCCAATTAATGGTTGTTGACCTGTGAAATGGGTCCTGATTCTGCACCAGGAAATACCCATGGGGCCCCTGTGTTCAGTGCAGCCCCATTGACTCCCATCTTATTTTAACTACCTCTGAAACCTTCCAGCATGCTTATGAGGGGAATAGAATTTGGGTTTTCAGTTACTAACACTTGTTATTTTGTTTAGCAGTTGCAGCTAAGGAAAAAAGGAGGTGCACAGAGTATCTTGAAAGATGAAGTGGAGCTCACTTACCTGGGGGAACCCATTGGGAGTTCATGTGAAACTTACTACTACTACTACTACTACTACTATTATTACTTTATTTTATTATAGAGATGTGGGGTACAAGCCAGGATTAGATACATAAGTAATCTATGTTCAGGTGAAGTTTGGGCCTCCAACTTGTTCTCACTTCTGGTTTAGGATTAGGTACCAGGGAAGATTAGTGATGTCATGCGACCCCCCTCCCCTGGCATTGTCCTGCCACTGCCAATCTCTCCCTTGCGCTATGGTGATTAGTGTTCAGGTTCCACTTATGAGTGAGAATATGTGGCATTCAATTCTTTGTTTCTGTGATAGATCACTAAGTATGATGGTCTCCAACTCCATCTAATTTGCTGCAAAGTCCATGATTTTGTCCTTCTTTGTGGCTGTGTAATATTCCACCAAGGATAGGCACCACATTTTCTTTATCCAGTCCACTTTTGATGT
Organism: Tarsius wallacei; assembly: GCA_963574415.1. Taxonomy (NCBI): domain Eukaryota; kingdom Metazoa; phylum Chordata; class Mammalia; order Primates; family Tarsiidae; genus Tarsius; species Tarsius wallacei. Next base: position 2,016 of record CAUYQG010057237.1, on the reverse strand, counting down.
TCAGTAGGGTTGATTCCATGTTTTTGCCATTGTGAATAGTGCAGCAATAAATATGCATGTGCAGGTGTCTTTTTTGTAGAACAATTTATGTTCCTCTGGGCATATTCCCAGAAGGGGAGTTGCTGAATCATATGGAAGGTCAATCTCTAGTTCTTTTAGATATCACCACACCGCTTTCCATACAGTTGGGACTAATTTACACTCCCATCAATAGCATAGAATCTTTCCCTTTTCTCTACACCTGTGCCAGCATCTATTGTGTTATTAATGATGGCCATCCTTCCCAGAGTTATGTGGTATTGGCAATGTGAGTTTGGCTTGCATTTCTCTGATGATTTAGGGAGAGTGAGCATTTTTTCATGTGTCTGTTGGCTGCTCACGTGCCTTCTTTTGAGAATTGTCTTTTTGTGTCCTTGACCCATTTTTTAATAGGGCTGTTTTGTTTTGTTCTCTTTTGGCTCATCTGAGTTCCTTGTAGATCCTGTGAAATTTAATAGGTAAAGAAAGAAATAGCTCTCAAGTTTCCTCCTTGTGGGCCTACTGACCCAAATTTAGGTTTACCTGGAGCAACTGGAGGCCTGGTACATTTTAAACTCAAAACACTTGTACCTCATCTTGCCAGGGAAGAACACAACAAAGGCTATATTTTCTCTTTGGCATCTCATTGCTCCTTTCTCCTCAAGACAAAAGCTTAAAATGCAAAAGAACACTCATTTGGTGCAAGCGGACCCTTCCAGGAGCCCGAGGAATGACGTCCGCTCCTGAGAACACAGAAACTGCAGTTGAGGAATTTTAAAGTGCTCCTGTGAGGTTTTCATACGTGCCTTAAATCTCACCATAGAGGAGTTGCTTTGAAGGCCAAGCTGCGGTTCAGCCATGATGCACTCAGATTTAGCTCTCTGCTCCAACCCGTTCTGTACTGAATCCAACCACTTCTGACCAACCTAAGAACCACTGAATGTAGCAGAAGAATAGGAGGGATGGAGGGAGGGACTGTAAATCGGTCTTGATGGAATAAAGGGTACATGTGATTCTGGCCTAGGGGGCAGGAGGCAAGTTGATGGGTCTCCAAATCTGTTGCCTTTCTTCATATTTGTCTGACAACAGAAGCAACAAAGTCATGTCCCAGCTCCAGCTTTCCCACTGTGCTGCAGTTGTCCTGTTTGCATGCCCTCCCTCTGCTCTGTGTCCAGGACTGACCCTGCAGCTGCATTGCCAGCCCCCTTTGCTTACAGGATTCTTTCTGGTAAGGTGAGTCATTGAAGGCCATGGTGGAAGATAGGCGCACAGGAGAAGAGAAGCCAGGGTTTTACCCTGTCTCTCTCTGCTTTGGACAATGTTTCCTGGCAGTGGCTGATCTTTCTGTGGTTCTATGTCTCACTGATGATTAGGAAGGCTGAGCATTTTTTCATGGGTCTGTTGGCTGCTCATATGTCTTCTTTCGAGAAGTGTCTATTTGTATCCTCAGCCCTCAGGAAGACCCTGTCTTGATGACTCAGGCTATTCTGACAATTCTCACCTTGGTTCGAGGTTCCAAAGTTTTCTGAGTTTGGACACAGTGGCTCATGCCTCTAATCCTAGCAGTTTGGGAGGCTGAGGCTGGAGGATCGCTTTGGGGCTAGGAGTTCAAGATCAGCCTGGGCAATATAGAGACCTCATCTTCACAAAAAATGAAAAAAATTAAAGACAAAAACTTAGTTGTGGTGGTACATGCCTGTAATCCCAGATATTTGGGAGGTTGAGATGGGAGAATCACTAGAGCCCAGGAATTCAGGGCTGCAGTGAGCTATGATTGTACCAATGCACTCAAGCCTGGGTGACAAAGCGAGAACCTATAAAAAATAAAATAAAGTCAAATAAAAGTATGGTTCTGGAGGGATCGGGTCAAGATGGCGGCAACACAGGCGGAACTGTGAGATTCTCCGAATGTGAGTTCCCCAAAAAGTCTCTTGCCCTCCTTCCCCTACCCCACTGCCCACAGCTGGACGCATTGGTCTGAGGCTCAGGGACCCCCGG
>CAUYQG010057236.1:0-25498 GCA_963574415.1 Tarsius wallacei | reverse complement strand
CCCGTGCCTTTGGGAGGCTGAGGTGAGTGGATTGCCCGAGCCCGCGGGTTCGAGACCCGCCTGGGCAAGCGAGACCTCATCTCTACAATAAATCAAAAAATTAGCCGGGCGTGGTAGCGCGTGTCTGTAATTCCAGCTACTCGGAAGGCTGAGGCGGAAGGATCACCGGAGCCCAGCGGATCGAGGCTGTGGTGGCCAGGAGCATGCCACTGCACTCCAGTCTGGGCGACAGAGTGAGACTCCAACTCAAAATAAATAAATAAATAAATAAATAAAAATACATCAACGTTTCACCCCAGATTACATATAAAAAAATTGAGGTACTAAGGACAAAAGTTCATAGCAACATGAGCAAAGAAAGGCAGCATTGAAAACTTTGGTATCTAATTCTCTAGTTAGGCCCTTAGTCACAAATTCAAAATTCTCTACTCTTTAATTATCTGGAAGATTAAAAATTGGTTGAGTCTGTCTATACAGCGTTGAACTCCACCTTCAGTTAAGACTCTTTCGCTCACTTGTATATATTAAAAACAACTTCAATTCAAATGTAACAGAGAAAATGTTAAAAGCTTTTCTTACTGTTGGAATCATATAAATGTAAACAATGTGAAAGAGTCCTTCAGTTGGTTTAATCCAAACAAACAAAAAAAATTAAGAATTCAGCCTTGTTTTACTTTTTCCCCAGAAGATAGACTCATAATTAAACTTTTCACCTTTCTAAATTACTAACTCTGTATCCTGCACAGTGGGTGGTTTTCTTTCCAGACATTCTGACTTGGAACGCTGTAGAAAGCAGGAGTCCCTGAATGGAATTTATAGCTAAATTTAACCAGGCATATTTTAATAAGATTAGCATATCTTTGTCTTTCAACACTAAGTACCTTACAATTAACTGAATTTAGACAGCATATTGTTTCATCAGAAGTGAGATTGGAAACCTTAATTTCCATATTTATTGATGTTGGATGTGGCAGGAAGTCTGAGTAAAAATTCCCGTGTCTGCCTTAGAGAGATTTCAAGAACAAGAATGTGTTAACCTTTGCAGGAAGCTAATGTAGACACAAAAATCCCACCTCCATGCTGACTTCTAGACAAAGTCACCATGGCTTTTGCTGGGGGGAGAAAACTAGGAATGTCCCCCTACAACTACAAGTACTTTATCTAGACAGCCAGGAACCCAAAGGGCTTGAGTGAGAACATGACTTTGAGGCCGCTAAGGCCGGTCCTTCTAGAAACTCCTGTGAAAGGCCATTTTCAAAACCTACTGTCTTCCTCGTTACAGTTGGGACCAGATGAACGCAGTCAAGGGCAAGCAAATAAACATATCTTTATTTGATGAATTCAAAACTAGCCAAAGATCATTTTTATGATGCAACCAATGGAACACAATGTTTTAATAAACTATAAAAAAATTAGGATAAGTAGGAAAGATGGCCCTTTTTCATCTTCAACTCTTCCATCTTGGAAAGCATGTTTCAAAGAAGTCATCCAGTTAAGAGTGCATATACGTAGGCATCACCCACCAAGAACTACCTTGAAGGGGAGAAAATTAATTTGGCAAATTGCTCAATTCCTCACCAGAAGCTGTGAACGCAGCAGTTGGTCACTGAAGGGACAGACTGTGTTTACTGAAGGTAATGAGCAGAAGATGAAGCTCTTCCCAGGTACAGGGGCCATCTCTTCACGGGGCCACAACCCAGAGGATGTATAGAAATCTCCCTCCTCCTCCCTGAAGCTAATTAGCAGCAATGCTGCATGTAAATAAACCCAGGAGGAGGTAAATAGAAGGGAAGGGAATTAAGAAAGAGCTGCAAGTTATCACACACAAATAGCTGTGTGTCAATAATACAGTATATAAGATAATGAAAGAAGTTCAGAGAAGAAAGTCACAATCAATATTTCCTACATCTAACATCACACTATTATGCCTTCTAAATATGAAACCAGTGTCTACCAAAATCAAGCAGATAGATCACCTTTGCTGAATGACAGTTTGCATCCTTTTAGAATAAATGCCCTCTCAGAACCTAACATGTCATTATTAATTGAAACTTTTAGAGGGAGGGTTGACAGAAACATTAGACTGTGTTCATTTATTTGGACCCAAAATGTGACTCTACAGGATAACTCATTCACTTTTAGGAAAACTCGCTGGCCTCAAAACTAAATATTTATAGAAGTCTCAATATAACATCAAATATTTAACAATAAATGAATTTATCAATAAGGAAAGTTTTATGTATCTATTAATATCTCACTGACATATAAGAAATATTTTGACAAGTTACACTTTCTTGACTTTACTAGTCCAGAATGTTTTTTTTTGTCAGAGCGATTAGTTTGCTTTCAGCTGCTGCCAATAAATAATAGCCATAATTAATTTATGAAATGCTTTCATAGTTTTCTGATTTTCAACCAACTATTTTATCTGGTGAGCTACATTGCCTACCGCATTTGAAGAAAATTTTCAATGTTAAGAGCAAAATATTTTGCACCTTCCTCAGTTGCGATATGTTCCACCCAATTAGTATACCTGCTCTCACAAAGGACACATGGTGCTCTAAAAACTATAACCTAAACAGGAACCCCACACACACGACCCAGAATCAAGAAGCCTTGTGGATATCACCCACATGCCCACATCCATGTTTTACATAATCCTATAGAAAGGACTGAATGATCTCATAATTCCTAGCTGTGCTCTTATCCAATTATTCAATGATGTCAAACTAAAAAACGAAGAGGCAAACATTTCCTCAGAGATTGGCAGTTCCTCCAGATAAATGTAAAATGATGACGTGAGTTGGAGTGTGAAAGAGCAAGGCACAGTTGTTTCATCCTTGTGGGAAACTGGTCCTAGTCCTCCTTAGAGAGCTAGTGTGTATGTGTGTGTGTGTGTGTGTGTGCGCGCGCGCGGGTGCGCACGTGCTAGAGTAGGACTCTACGTATATAGACATATTAAAAAACAGAATAGCCAATGAGCACAGCAAAAAAAGAAATTGTAAAACCTACAACTTGACACTTTCATGAAAAACTACATTTTCATGTTTCAAAGTTTTTACATGAAACTTTGTATTTTGCCATAGCAGTTTTAAGTTTTCCCTTCAAAATAACAAATCAAAACTTTATCTAAGCATATCGTAAAGCACAGATATAAAAAAAATCAAAAAGAGCCTGTAATCCCAGTATTTTGGAAGGCTGAGGCAGGAGGATCGCCTGTTGTCTAGAGTTCAAGACCAACCCAGGCAACATAACAAGACCTTGTCTCTACAAAAAAATTTAAAAATTAGCGATGTGTGGTGGTGAAGTCCCAGCTACTGGGGAGGCTGAAGGGGGAGGATTGCCTGAGCCCAGGATTTTGAGGTTACCACAAACCATGATCGTGCCCCTGCACTCCAGTTAGGCAACAGAGTGAGACCCTGAAAAAAAATTAAAAATTAAAAATAAATTTTTAAGAAGAATCAATAAGAGAAAGTAATATCACATAATTACCACTATTATTCACAGGGTTCTTAAATGGCTATAACTTTTATAAGCTTTTATTCCTCATTTCTGTTTGTTTTTATTCTAATTGGTCATAAAATGAAGCATTCCTTGCCCTGCTTTCTCCAAGTTATATGGGAATGCCAAAGAGATAACTTTGGTATTTTGTCTGGCGTGACTCCTTTCCCACAGAGCCACAAAACATTGGCATGGACAGATAGATAACAACTAGATGGTCAACCAGCCCCTGTGGACAGCGAGCTAACTTTATATACTACACCAGAAACATCGGAAATTATAAAAGATAAAGATTTTGACTGGAATGAACAGGAAATGGCAAAAATTTAATATGTATTTGTGTCAGCCTCAAAATTATAATTCACTGGATTCTGAACATTTCGCAAAAGGGTAACTACCAACTAACTTCAGACTATGTTGAAATGATTTAGGAAAAGTGATACTATAACATTTTGTATGATATTCTAAAACTTCACAAACAGGACTTATGCCAATTGGCCCTTTGGGCAGTGTCATGACTAGGCAATGTGCTGTACTTTTCGGAGGATAAATTCCAAAGGTTTACCCTGACTTGGATTGAGTGTACTAGCCTTGAAATGTTGCAGCCAAGCAGCACACGTGACTAAGGCAGGAGCAGAGGAGACCAGGTGCCCCTGCACTAACATGCTGCCACGTCCTCAGTCGAATGGTAAGACTGGAGCTCCGTGTGTGAGAATCACACCACGTGCTTCCTTTTTTAAGTTTAAAACTAAATGTTCTTCACTTTAAAATAAACAGGACATACCAGCATTCATTTTTGTAAAAAAAAAACTACAAACGATAACCAAAAAAATTGAAACAAAATGTCCTATTGACCATCACTTAATTCCACGCCCCTCCACAGTAGAGGTGACTATTGGCACCAATCGAATGTGTATACTCCTGAACATTTTGTTATGTATACACATGACATTATGCATAACATAATGAACAGGTACCTGTAGGAATTTAGTTTGTGTGTATGTGTTGGGAGGCATAAGATGTGTGTGGTTCAGAAACTGGCTGTTTTTATTGAAAAAAAAATTTAGGGCCATATGCATGACTCTATCACAGTCTTTTTAACTAATATTCAATAGCAAAGATTTTTTTCGTTGTTGTTACCACTACCCAACTAAAAATATTACATAGTTTCCCATTTTCTTTATTGTAAAAAGAGACCCTGAGACAAACATCCTTGTATATGTCTAGTATACAGCAGGTCACATGTGCAAGTGACTCCCTAACATAGATATAAAAAAGAATGTATTTATTTTATGTTATGGCAGACCGCAACAATTCCCAAAAATTCTCTCCATCTCTCCATGCACACTCTGCAACATGACTTTCATGTGTTCCCGACAAGAAACGCTTTGGCCCCTGGGACATTCGCAAACATATCACAAGCGGAGGTTTGAAAAGTGCTTGCCTCCCCCCCATTCCACCCCGCTGCTCAGAAAAGCCACTTCCTGAGAGTTCTTCCAGCAGGCAGCACTTCCGTGCTGTCAACTAGTCTAGGCGCTGTTATGTCCGGTGTCCTGAGGCAGGACCAGCATATACAAATGACTGTCTGTCCTCCTTCCTTCCCAGCTGGCAGTGGCAGAGAAGAGAACAGCACTGGGAGAAACCCAGTGGGTGGGCCTGGGGTCCCAATCCCTGACTAAGAAGGAGTCAGTCTTCTTTCTTATTTTAGGCATTTTCTTATCTATTCATTTATTTTCAAGTCAGGGTCTCACTCTGTCACCCAGGCTGGAGTGCAGTGGCATAATCTCAGCTCATTGCAGCCTTGATCTCCTGGGCTCCAGGGATCCTTCCACCTCAGTCTCCCAAGTAACTGGAACTACAGGCACAGACCACCATGCACAGTCAATTTTTTTATTTTTTGTAGAGACAGGATCTCCTTATGTTGTCCAGGCTGGTCTTGAACTACTGACTTCGGGTGATCCTCCTGCCTTGGCTTCCCAAAGTGCTAGAATTATAGGCATGAGCTACCAGGCACATCCTCAATTTACTATTTTTAAAAAGATGAAATACAAAACATTCCATTTATACATTTCAACATTTTAACATGACAGTCATACTTTACAAATAAAGGATAAGAAGCATAATCATCTTTTCAATGAGTATAATGATAGGTTGATTCTTAATGAAAAAGAAAATCAATTAAAAATAAATAAATAAAATCAATTATTTAAAAAAAGGAAAAGGGCTTGTGCCTTGCTTACTCTGCTCTGTGGCAGACAGATCACTAGATGAAGAAGCCTGGGCTAGCCCACTGTGGATGAGAGCCTATGGTGTCCCAGCTAACACCAGCCAAACCAACCAGCCTGCCAGATGCCCAAACCCAGACAAGTGAATGGAGCCATCCCAGACCACCCAGCCTCAGCTGAGCTAGCCCTGATCAGCAGAATTGCCCAGACAACTCACAAAAATATAGGAAATAGTAAGCGCTTATTGTCCCTATACTGCTACGTTTTGGAGTGGTCTGTTACACAACAAAAGCCAACTGCTGAAAACAAATAGAGTCCAATAGGTTACACCATTTTGTACTCATACCAGAAGACTAGGAGACTTTTCATTTCCTGGATATCATGTCATACAAAAATTGTCAGGTAATTTCTATTTACATGAAAAAAATAAAAGAGATGCAACCAGTGAGTAAGCATAGAAAAAGATGTTCTCTCTTTTTTCTACATAATGATAACTACTCTGTCCTTCACTGACCACCCGTTCTTGTCTCACCTATCTGAAACTACCAATCAGCAGCGTGGAGAAGAGAAATGGCATGTACATTGGCTACCCTAGGGATGACAAGGCAAAGCCTGCCATGCAGGGTAACTTTCAATACTTCCGGTATATATCTGCCAAAGACTGGCGACCCTTAAGAGAAGACCTCTGTGTATAGTCTATTCTACTCAGTAGAGTGAATAGATTTGAGGTCTTAAGCCTGAGCAGTCATTTCACTATGGATTTCAAACCATTCAATAGAAAAGTGGCTTAAAAACTACATTTTGAGCTGGGCTCAGTAACTCATGCCTATAATCTCAGCACTGTGGGAGGCCAAGGGGGAAAGATTGCTTGAGCCCAGCAATTCAAAACCAGCCTGGGCAACATAGTGAGTGCTCGTCTCTATAAAAAAAAAAAAAAAAAAAAAATTAAAAACTAGCCAGGCATGGTAGTGCACGACTATAGTCCCAACTACTCAAGAGGCTGGGGTGGAAAGATCACCTGAGCCCAGGAGGTTAAGGCAGTTGTGAGCCATGATTGTGACTCTGCACTCCAGCGCGGGCAACGGAGTGAGACTCCAACTCAAAAAAAACAAAAAAACACATTTTGCAGAAAGCCAAGATTTCATGGAATCAGAAGTTTTGAAAAATAACCACTCAAATTTCACTTTTTAATATAATCTTTACTACTTTAAATATTTACAAGGTACATTATGAAAAGAAAAATACAGTGTTCTCAGAGTCCATGGAGAGGTAGCCTGGGCTAATGCAAAAACATTCCTGCCACAAAACACCTAGAGATGCAAGATAAAAATTTAATGCAGACCTGAACTCAGAAGCTAGAAAGAGAAATCCCCAATAGCAAGCAAGAAAGAGCAGTCCGAAAGCCAGAGGGGCGAACAGGACGGAAGGCCAGGAAGTAGGCCCATTACACATGTCAAGTGTGACTGACATGCGAGATTAAGTCACAACCACGCAAAGGCTTCTAGCTCAGTGAACAGTGCCTGCCTGCTAACCTGAACAGGAGACAACAATGATGAGCATATTTTTAAAACTGCGGATATGGGCAGGTTTAATACCTGATTTGCACCACACACTTGGCATTAGAAACCACGGAGACTTCCCCCCAACTCCCTTCCTGCAAGAATTCTCTATCCATTTAAGCTATCAATTAAGAGGATGCTTTCAGGCTAAAAGGTGTAACTTAGGAAGAAGGAAACAGAACTAAAAAGAAAGACATGAAATACAAGGAGTAAAGTTTAAAAAGAACAAAAAAAATAGGTACAGATAAGGTGGGGCAAGTATTGAACATAAAAAATTACAACAATGATGATGACCAACGTGGATGATTAAAACAAGTTGGAACTATGATATCAGGAAACAATAACACATAAGATGAGGGAAGTGTGTAGGGTCAAAGCAATCAATCTGGTGAATTATTAAAGAGGCAAATAGAAATATTGATTAGACTTTGTCAAGTCAAATATGGATGTTACAAACGTAAAGGTCACTGAAAAAGAATAAAAATAAAATGCATAACTTCTGGCACAATAAAGGAAACTAAAGAAAACTGATCAGTCCAATAAAAGGCAGGAAAGGAGGGAAAAATAAAGGTGTGTCAAAGAGAAAGCAGAATAAATCATAAAAATAACTTTTATGTTTTTATATGTAATGAAGCACAAAAATATTGTATTACTTCTAAGGTGCACATTTGTTCACGTGTTAATGTTTCTGAAATCAGAATGCAGATCTCAACTGATGCTATATCAAAATCACTGTTGGCCATGCAGCATTTGCAGGTGGATGTCAGGGACAATGCACATGTGAACATCAAAAGTGCCAGCATCAAAACCTGCATAATGGGTGTTGGCATCTCAGAAGAAAAGTTTTAAAACTATAGTAGAGCAGTATTTTAACTCTTAAGAAGCAAACAGTGGTGAGGGGGGAGTGAGAAGGTGATGAATCAAACAGGTCTAACAACATTCCCAAAGCTGGACTCAAAAAGAGGTTTGTTCTATGTAATTTCAAAGCCAGCTTAAGAGCCAATTCCAATGGCTTTTCGTTCCTTTGAGAAACGCAGCATCCCCAAAGCTCTGATAGCACGAATGTGGTAGGGCCTGGAAAAAACAGACATTAGAGACCCTGAGTCAAAAACAGATTCAGAAGAGTCAGACTCTGAATGTGACAGTTTTTAGAAATAACTTTATTAATTTAGTTCACTTATATGTATGCATAAGATCAACATATGATTTCTAAAATATTTCTAATTAATTATAAAAGATCCCTCTTAATAAGTTTTTTAAAAGCATTATATCACTGTTTAATTGCATTTTTTTCCTTTCTTTTGGTACCTAAAATGATGTTACATCTTATAACCAATGGAATTTACAGAAATACAGTATAAGGTAATCATAATAAATGTAAAGAAACTAGACTTCTGAAATAAAATATAGAGACCTATAGGTACTTTGAAAATCTAGATATATGTTTTTAACAAGAGACATACCTTAAATATAAAGACATAGGAAAATTAAAAGAATGCAGCTCAGTCTGTAATCCCAGCACTCTGGGAGGCCGAAGCAAATGGACTGCCTGAGTCCGCGGATTTGAGACCAGTCCAGGCAACTTGGCGACACCTCGTCTCTACCATAAATCAACAAAAATTAGCCAGGTGTGGTAGCTCGTGCCTGTAGTTCCAGCTCATTGGAAGGCTAAGGTGGAAGGATCACCGGAGCCCAGCAGGTCAACGCTGAGGTGGCCGTGAGTATGCCACTGCACTCCAGCCTAGGCGACAGAGTAAGACTCCAACTCAAAAAAAAAAAAAAGAATGCAGGGGTAATAGCTGAAAAATAATAATAGTAAAACCTCATATAAACATATAACCATCAACAAAGTTCATTTTAAGTGGTGAGAAGAAAAAATTATTAGAAATAAAGAGGATTATTGACTAATAATGAAAGAAACAATTCACCAGGTCTTGAACTACTGCACTCAAGTGATCCTCTCACCTCAACCTCCCAAAGTGTTGGGATTACACATGTGAGCCACCACCCTGGCTCACCAGAAAAATATAATTTTTGAACCTTTATGCACCTAACATCATAGCCTCAAAACAACAACAAAAAGCAAACAAAATAAACAAAAAAAAAGTAGAATTATTGGGGGTAAAAAAGAAATCCACAATTCTAGTAGGGGATTTTAACTTTAATTTCTCAATAATTCATTCAATCATCATATATATAAACATAATAGTTAGAAAAGTCACATTCTTTTCAACCACACATGGAACATTAACAAAAACTGGCAATGGACTAAACTACAAAACAAGTCTCAAAAAGCATACATCATGTAGAACATGTTCACTGACCAAAATGCAATAAAAATCAGAATTTAAAAACATTCCTAAATAATTCATGGTTAAAAATGAAATTATAATAAAAATTAGAAAAATTTAACAAACCCAAAAACATATGCCTTGGAAAGACAAATACAATGGACAAATTCCGGCAAGATAATTTAAGAGAGATATTCAAATAGTCAAATTAAGAATAATGAGGAAACAAAACCATAGATATAACAGGGTTGTCACAGACCTTGTGAAAAAGTGGTCCTGAAATTCTTGGGGGAAAATGGATACGATAATTTCGATAACCAAAATAACCAAGATAATTTTGAAGAGGAAGATCGAGGTGTCTTTACCTACCCGAAACAAGACTTAAGAAAATTTAGTAATAAAAATATGTGTCATTAGCACAGAAATAGTAAATAGGTTCATTTAACTGAATGGAACCTAGAAACAAACACAACTACATGAGAGATCTGGGTATATACTTGAGACGATATTACAAGTGAAGAGAAAGATAATTTACTAACTGTTTATCTGACAAAGCCCTAACATCTAGGATCTACAAGGAACTCAAATGTGCCGAAAAGTCCCATTACAAAGTGGGCAAATGATATGACTACACATTTCTCAAAAGAAGACATACAAGCAGCCAACAGATACATGAAAAAATGCTCAGCCTCACTAGTCATCAAAGAAATGTAAATTAAAACCACACTGAGAAATCACCTAACTCCAGTCAGGATGGCCATCATCAATAACTCAAAAAACAACAGACACTGGAGAGGATGTGGGGAAATTGACCTTCCATTCGACCCTGGAAACCCCTAGTGGGAATATACCCAGAGGAAGTCAAATCACTCTATGAAAAAGAAACCTGCACATGCATGTTTATTGCAGCATTGTTCACAATAGCAAAAACACGGAACCAACTGTGCTGCCCATCAAAAGAGAACTGGATTTTTAAAATGTGGTACATATACACAATGAAATATTATGCAGCCATAAAGAAGGACAAAATTATGAACTTCACAGCAACTTGAATGGACTTAGAGTCTATAACACTGAGTGACCTATCGCAGAAACAAAGAACTGAGTATCACATGCTGTCACTCATAAGCGGACCTTAAGCAATTATAGTAATACTGTAAGAAAGGGATTGGAAGTAGTGGGAAACTGCCAGAGGAGGGTATGGCAGGATTGGCAGTAGTAGGAAAATGCCGGGGTGGGGATGGGGGGGAACATCTCATCAACAAGGGCACCTGCATAATGAACATTTGTATACCTAACCCTGAACTGGACCCCACATCTTTAAAATTAAAAATTTTTAAAAATGAAGAGAAAGAATAGGACTGTTCGATAACTGTGCTGTCTTAACTGGCAATATATATAAGAAGAAATAAAATTGGAAACCTACTTCACAAAATTAAATTTCATATAGATTAAAACCAAAATATGACAACAAAATCCTTAAAATGTTACAGAATATCTTTACGACATGTTAGAGAGGATTTCTTTCTTTTGTTCTTTTTTTCTTTTCTTTTCTTTTTTAAGAGTCAGGGTCTCGCTCTATTGCTCAGGCTGGAATGCAATGGTGCAGTCTGCAGCCTCAAACTCCTGGGCTCAAGCGATCCTCCCGCCTCAGCCGACTAGGTAGCTGGGACTAGAGGTGTGAGTTACTGTGCCCAACTTGGGGAAGATTTCTTAAACAAAACATGAGGAAAAAAGAAACCTTAAAGAAAAAGATTGCTAAGCATGAGCAGATTAAGAATTTAAAGATTTTTACTAAAGATATAATAAAATAAAAGGATAAGTCATAGACTTGGAGAAAACATTTTTCAAAGCAAATGAATGAATATCCAGGACATTTTTAGAACGTGCCCAAATTGAAATTAAAAAGACAAAACAAAACAGGGGAGAAAATGGACAAAGGATAAGAGGAGATAATTTGTGAAAAAGGTAACCCCACTGGTTAAAAATCATAAAAAATGTGTTTAATGTCATTAGTAATCAGAAATGCAAAGTAAAACAAAGTGTTTCCCCATCAATAACAAACACTGGGGAAAGGAAATCATATTTAGTAAATGATGCTAGAGAAACTGGCTAGCCACATGGAGAAGAATGAAACTAAACCCCTACCTATCACTATATACAAAAATTAACTCAAAATAGATCAAGTGCTTAAATGTAAATTCTCAAAATATAAGAATCCTAGAAGAAAATGTACAGAACACCCTCTTGGACATTGGAGTAGGTAATGAATTCATGACCAAGTCCTCAGAAGCAAATGAAACGAAGGCTAAGTTAGACAGGTAGGACCTTAGCAAACTGAAAAGCTTTTGCACAGCAAAAGTAACCGTCATGATAGTAAAGAGACAACCCTTGGGATGGGAAAAAATATTTGCAAGCTATGCATCTGACAAAGGCCTAACATCCAGGATCTACAAGAAACTCAAATGAATTGAAAGGGAAAAAAAACATTAAAAAGTGGGCAAAAGACGTGAACAGATGCTTCTCTAAAGATGACATATAGACATATGAAAAAATGCTCAGCCTCACTAATCATCAGAAAAATGCAAATCAAAACTACAATGACATACCACCTGACTCCAGTAAGGATGGCTATCATTTAAAAGTCAAAAACAACAGGTGCTGGCGCAGCTGCAGAGAAAAGGGACCGCCTCTACACTGTTGGTAGGAATGTAGGTTAGTTGAACCTCTATGGAAAGCAGTGTAGCGATTTCTCAAAGAACTAAAAATTGACCTTTCGTACGATCCAGCAGTTCCTCTCCTGGGAATATCCCCAGAGGAACATAAATCACTCTACCAAAAAGACTCCTGCACACGCATGTTTATCGCCACACTATTCGCAATAGCAAAAAACATGGAATCAACCCAGATGCCATCGAAAGAGGACTGGGTCAAGAAAATGTGGTACATATACACGATGGAATATTATGCGGCCATAAAGAAAAACACAATCCTGGCCTTCATAGCAACTTAGGTGCAGTTGGAGACCGAGACCATCATATTAAGTGAAGTATCACAGAAACAAAGAACTGAACACCACGTGTTGTCACTCATAAGTAGGTCCCAAACACTGGACACACTAGCACAAGAATAGAATTGGCAGTCGCTGGATACGGCTGGTGGGGGGGGGGGGGCGGGGGAGGAGGAGGGGGAAGGAAAAGGGACATGTAGCACACACTGGGTCCCTGGTACACTATTAGGGGAAGACAGGGCCAGCCAGAAGCCCAAACTTCACCTGAATGCAACCTACTTACGTAGCAAATCCCCACTTTCACTTCAAAACTCTAAATAATAAACAAAAATAAAACAATGTGCTTCCTTCAGAAACTCATCAGATTGGGAGAGTCTGATCTCCTAAGCGTTGGTGAGGCTGTAGGAAATCAGAAACTCTTGCAAATTTTCTGTGGGTGTGGAACTTGTTTCAGTCATTTTGAAGAGCAAGGGGCAATAATTTGTAAATTTAAAAGGGATTATACCCTACACATCACCATTCCATGTCTAGATATCCACTTTTGAGAAACGTTGGAACACGTACACATGGGGATATAACCAAAGATATTCTCTGCAACACCAAGTGTACCAGTGAAAATGTGGAAACCACCAAACTGCTCATCAATAGTGGGGAAGATAATAAAGTGTGGCTTACGTGTACAATGGGATGCTATGATCAGTTTAAAATTTTTAATCAGAAATATATATTCAACAAACTGTTGAGTTTATAAAGCTACTTATAAAAAGACAGCTATAATACCACTTGTAAAATATCTAAAAATCCTTTCAAAACAATATCATATAGTTTATGTATATATGTGTGTTTTTTATGTATAAAAAGTGGTCAAAAGTGGCAATTCCTGCCATCTTTAGGATAAATGTTTACTTCTGAGAAGAGAGAGGGTTGGAGTGTGGGGTTTTAATCGCATTTGTAAAGTTGTATTTATTTAAAATAAGAGAGATCTGAGGCAAATACGTCAAAATAACACATTAAATGTGGCTTGTATATTTGTGTATTTTCTATATGTTTGAAATATTTCACAATAACTGTTTGGGATTTTCGTTTGTTTGTTTGCTTGTTTGTTTGTCTTTTGAGTTGGGGTCTCATTCTGTCACTCAGGCTGGAGTGCAGTGGCATGCTCATGGCCACCGCAGCCTCAACCTGCTGGGCTCAGGCGATCCCTCCGCCTCAGCCTTCCAAGTAGCTGGTACTACAGGCACATGCCACCACAGCCGGCTTATATTTTTATTTTTTGTGGAGACGAGGTCTCACCAATTTGCCCAGGCTGGTCTCAAACCCCTGGACTCAGGCAATTCTCTCACCTCGGCTTCCCAAAGTGCTGGGATTATAGACATGAGCCATCGCGTCTGGCCTGTTTTCGTTTTTATAAAAGAAAAACATACCATGCTTGCATGGTAGGGGAAAACAACAAGAACTTTACAAAACAATTGGAAAATAAAATCCAAAGTGGCCAAAGGAGGGTGAAATATCTCTTTATAAGCTATAAAGCTGGTATCAGAAACATGGTTTTTATTTATGGTATTTGTGGTCTAGTGAGTTTCCTAATACTGACCTCAGCACTGAGCAGACGTACCCCAGATCACTAGCAGTGGTGGGGGAGGCAGTCTTATCTCTGAGGGAACAGAACTTGCGGGAAGAGTAGCAAAGTGGAGCAGGGCCAGCCAAGACTCCTAAGGTCTCCTTCCAAAGCCTCAGAAGTATTCCAAGTAGTAGGAGGAACCAGGGAGCAGCCAGGAGGTGCAGGATCTCCAAGAGCACCAGTGGAGATCAGGAGGGGAAAAGTCACTCCCCAAAACTGTGTGAACAATTGTAACATGGAAACCCTCAACAAACTCTCAAATACTGAAAGATCAGCATTTACATGAAGCCCTTAGAATAAGACCACTTTTGGTATTTCTGTGTGTCCATCTAAACTTCTAACGAGATTGGTTAGGAAAGGTACAGGTTAGGCTGGGCATGGTGGCTCACACCTGTAATCCTAGCACTTTGGGAGGCTGAGGTGGGAGAATTGCTTGAGCTCTGGAGTTCAAAACCAGCCTGGACAACATAGCGAGATCTTGTCTCCACAAAAAAAAAAAAATCAAAAGGTACAGGTTGGCACTGGTTTATTTCTAAACTCAGGTGTACACAGGATGACACAAATGCCATTCATAACTGATATTTTCAAACTTGTGTGTTCATCAAAATAGCTTCAGTGGGTCTTTTAAATTGATTTTTACTGTCCATTTCATAATTGAAACTTAAACGCAGATATTTTATGTGTTTATATGTTGTAGTTTGATGCAAGATTTGGTTTGGAAGAAAAGGTCTCACTTCTCCACAGTGTTTAAAAACACTGTGATATAATATGTGGCAGAAGAATGAGCCTCATCAGTAAAATGTGACTCACAATACCTATTTTGCATATTTGCCATGAGGCTTAGACATTATAAATACATGGAGATGGAGACAGAGATGGAGGTGGATATGGTGACATAGCCATGTAGCAGAATGTTGGCTGCTTACTCAAATTCATCTCCATGTCCCTTCTTTCTTTCTTATAAACATTCATTACATTTGGGTATTGACCCTCCTCCGCATGGTACTTCAGAGAAAGATGAACTCATTCCTAGTTCCAGGGATGGGGCAACCAATTTCTTTAAGCCAGTTGTAATACAAGTAATCCCATTCCTCTCACCAATGATCGGTTTAGGAATGGGGATTCAGCCTAATTCAACCAATGAAATCAGTCAGGAGACTTCAGGGAAGATGCCGGCTTGCTGCAGCCACCTTGCAACCCCAGTCAACCCTCCTGAGTGAAGCAGGGCAAAGAAACAGAAAGAACCTGAATCCTTGATGATATTTTGGAAAAATCTGTATCAACCATCCTGGGAAGCTGTCCTACTTCTGTACTTCTCATTTTGTGAGATAACAATTTCCATCTTGCATGAGCCAGGTTGAGTTGGGTTAACCGTTACTGGTTGCTGCAACATCCTAAAAGATTTTTTTAAAAAAGAAGAAGGGGTGAAGGCCAAGGCCAAGCCTGGCACATAAAAGGCATGCTATAAATGGCAGCTAACATTATTATTCTACTCCATCATTGCTCACCCAGTCTCCTCCCTCACTGCCCTCCAATACATTAACAATGGAACACAGATCAAACTACTTTCCATCCTTATTCTGGTCACTCTTATTCTTAAGCAAAGTGACTATTCCCTATAGTCACTATTAGCACAGAATCCAAACTTCATTTTTCTAAGTACCGTTTTTATTGCTCACTTGGGGGATTTAGGAACAAGGCTCACATTCATCATTCTGCAATTATGAGTTATAGACTAGGATCCACTCTGTTTAGTTATATGTACATTTTTTACTCTGATAAAAAAAAACAGGATGTATAATTCCAATAGATTATCTTCCAGCAGAAACCTTGCTATTTTATTACCACAAGGCAATGAAACTCCAATAGAATCCTCATAAAAATGAATCCTTTCAGATTTTTGACAGGTAATACATCAGGTGAATCTTTCTGTTCTATTTACTTTAAGATTGAAAGACAAAATCAAAGCTATCACAAAATGCAGAGGCAATGCCACAGTACAGATACTCTGAAATAGGAATCCAGAGACCACATCGATCCCAATGGAAAACATAACGATTCAATCATCAACAAGGAAAAACACAAATCTTTCTCTTTTAGCCCCCAAATTAGCGGAACATCTTGACGCCAACATACCCAAGGAAGCAACTCTCCACCAGGAGTAACAGCTGCTTACTAAGGCAGAGATTCTCAAGGAAGGTGGAAGCAAATTGTAAAAAGCCCCGCTGGTGAATCTGGTTCACTGTGGGTAGGACTGGAGAATCTCCTGGTTGAAAATCCTGTCCTAACAAGTCCAGCAATCACATTCTACCAAAAGCCTCCAGGCAAAACTTAGCAAGCAAGGAGCCTCCCAAAATAGCATCTACAGAAGAAAGACAATAACCAAGATCAAAACAAGTAATGCTCAAACAAACGGCTCAATATGCCACAAATATTTTCCTGACAGCCAAGAATGATGCAAAAACAGGAATAATGTATAGAAAGTAAAAAATGGACACCAAGTGCTAGAGAAAATACAAAGCTCAAATAAACTTTAGTACTTTCATGAGAGTATCTTTTTTTAGAAACCGGTTTGTTTGGGGGTATTGGCTGCAGGGAATTGAATATAGTCACACACAAACACCGTATGGTTCCCCTGGAATAGATGTTCTCTGTAGGTTGTTGGAAGCTATTTACTACTCAACCCTATGAGGTTCTGGAAAACACACAGGTGAGAAATAAAGTCTCACCTCTGGCAGTCCTTAATAGTTATGCATCCTACCTGTTTAGTACGGTGTTCCTGCAAGTAATTCCCCCGCAGGGAGTTTGTGGGAAGACAGGGACACAAAAAAACACTACAAACCACCCAGCTCGTTTTGCTAGATAGAGTCATTCTCTAACCCGGTCTCACCTGGAGGCCCTACAGGCAATTGGATTGCTTAAAGCAGGAATATACTAGAGCAAAACACATTGCTCTAGTGAAATAAGCAGCTGAAAACTTATTAATAGACCTCACCTGCATTAGGTTACAGGAGGAGAGAAGAAAGGACTCAAAGTTTGATGATAATTAACACACAAAGAAAGTAACAATCGGGCCAGGCACAGGGGCTCATGCCTATAATTCCAGCATTCTGGGAGGCCGAGGCAAGAGGATTACTTGAATCCAGGAGTTCAAGATCAACCTAGACCTCATCTCTACAAAAAAAAAAAAAATTCTTGGGGCATGATGGTACATGCCTATAGTACCAGCTTTTCTGAAGGCTGAAGCAGAAGGATCACCTGAACCTAGGAGGTTGAGGCTGCGGTGGGCCATGGGTGTGCCACTGCTCTCTAGCCGGGGTGACAGAGTGAGGCCCTGACTCAAAAAAAAAAAGAAGAAGAAGAAAAAAAGAAAGTAAAGTAAGAATCTTTCAGTGATCACCAGGGCTATAAAGCATCTGACATTGGACAGAAAAGTAGGCCCCAAAGAGATGCTGGCTTCTCACCAGGTGGTGTAATAGTCCTTGGGGTTCAAGCAGACATCTTTGGTTACCAACCCAAGGCTAGTCCTCTGCCCTTTCTCCTTGCTGGCAAACCCCCAATTTTGTAGCCGTGATCCCTCTGTGGCCAGACCAGGGCTCAGTGATATGACGTGTCACCCAATTCCAACCCCTGAGGAGTGAGAAGCAGTCAGTTCCAGGAAAATCTTCTTGACACATAAGAAGAGGCACAAGGAGAAGAATGTTCATCTTTCTGCCTCTGAGTACTGTTGTGTGAAGGTGTGAACCTCAATGTGAACTGCTTTGGAGCCATGGGGTAGGGCTAATCAACACATCAAGTAGATAAAGATGGAAAGAGCCTGGATCTTGATGACATGTAGAATTGGGAGGTGCAGCCAGTGCACCTCCCAATCTCAGGTAATGTGAGGTAAGTATTCTCTGGGGCTTCCTGTTATTCCAAGTTGAAAACATTGTAATAGAACATTGTAATAGATTACTGAACTCCACAGACTCCCAGCATAACCTATTCAAAAGTAGAAATTAGGTGGCTCATGTGTGTAATCCCAGCACTTTAGGAGGCCAAGGTGGGAGGACTGCTTGAGCTAGGAGTTCGAGACCAGCCTAGGCAACACAGCGAGACCTCGTCTCTACAAAAAACATTTAAAAAAAAAATTAGCCAGGCATGGTGGCTGTAGTCCCAGCTACTCAGGACACTGAGTATCACCTGAGTCCAGGAGGTCAAGGCTGCAGTGAACCGTGATCGTGCCACTGCTCTGCAGCCTGGGTAACAGAGTGAGACTCTGACTCAAACACACACACACACACACACACAAAACCCCCACAAATTATAACAACTGACTGAATACAAATAAAAGTATTTCTTACAAGGAAGATTCTTGCTGTTGCATGAACAGCAACTGCAAAGGCAATCTCTTGCCTTTGTGATTGGTGCTTTTTCACATGCCTAAAACTCTGCTCCTCTCCTCAGACTAATAAACTCCTGATCATTCTTCAAAACCTCCACAGAGTCCTTTGCCAGCTCTCTTAAGAACATTGGCTTGTTCCTTAATATTATTTCTGCATACTTTGTAAATGTCTACCAAACGGCATTGGGGTTATTACCTGAGGCTGTCCCGAGCTTCCTGTAAAAGAGGCAATGTCTTAGTCATCTTTATAGCCCTAATATCTTAACACAGGGCCTGGCACTTAGTTGGTGTGGCAATCTTAAATACAGTCCCCAGAATGTTTGACATTCCTTCCATTCTGAGGTGGGTCCATGTCCCTGACTTTGAGCAGGTTTGTATGGCTTAAGACAGCCAGTAGAGTACACCAGGAGTGATGCCATGTGAATCTGGGGCTGTCATAAGAAGGGTCATTTCGTTGTCACTTGCTTCTCTTGGGATGCTCGCTCTGAGGAATGGCCCACCATGTAAGGAATCCAACCACTCTGAAGCACCATGCTGGGAAGGTCATGTGAAAGCACTGCAGTTGACAGCCAGCATCAAAGGAAAGCCAGAGTGGCTTGGCTGTTGAGTCCCATCAAGCCTTCACATGACTATAGTCCTGCAGAAATCTGATGTAGGTACAGGACAGGTCCCAACCAAGGTCGGTCTATCCAAGCCCTTCCCGAGCTCCAGCTCTCAAAATTAGGAATAAAATTAAAAGATTGGGGTTTTTTTGTTTGTTTGTTTCTTCATTTTTTACAATTTTTTCCATTGTTATTTTCGATTCAGGAGGTACGTGTGCACGTTTGTTACACGGACAAATTATGTAGTGGTAGGGATTGGGTCTCAGGTGTCCCATTCCCCAGATAGTGAACATTGTACCCAAAAGGTAATTTCTGGACGCTACTCCTCCCCGCCCCCCCCCCCCCGCCTTCTCCCTTATTGGTGTCCCCAGTGTCTATTATTTCCATCTTTGTGGCCATTTAGCTCCTACATATAAGTGAGAACATGCAGTGTTGGGTTTTCTGTTTGAGTCAGTTCACTTAGGATAATGATCTCCAGCTCCAGTCATGTTGCTGCAAAGCACATGATTTCATTCTTTTTTATGGCTGCATGGTATTCTATGGTGTATACAGTATTTGCCACATTTTATCTGGTCAATCGTTGGTGGGCACTTAGGTTGGTTCTATGATTTCGCTATTGTGAATAGTGCTGCAATGAACATACGAGTATGGGTATCTATTTTATACCTTGATTTATTATCCTTTGGGTAGACCCCTAGTAGTGGGATTGCTGGGTTAAACAGTAATTTAACTTTTAGTTCTTTGAGAGATCTTCATACTGTTTTCCACAGAGGTTGAACTAGTTTATAGACCCATCAACAGTGAGTGAGTGTTCCCTTTCCTCTGCAAATGCACAATGGTTATTTTAAACCACCAAATTTGGGGGGCTATTGTCATGCAGCAATAGGAACCAAAACAGTTGGTACTAAATAAACATTTACTGAATTTATGAATGAGATGTAAAAGAAACCTTCCTACCATTTATTTTTTAAGTAAGAGATCAAGATAGCTTCATCCTGTGATACTTTTCGTGGTTACAGATACATTTCCTGTTTCTCTCCACTTTGAGAGTGCACTTTACTATGGGAAAGGTGTGGTGGTGCACGCTTGTGGTCCTAACTACTCAGGAGGCTGAGGTGCAAGGATTTCTTGAGCCCAGAAGCTCGAGGTTGCTGTGAGCTATGATTGAGTCATTGCACTCCAGCCCAGGTGCCAGAGTGAGACCCTCTCTTTCTCTTTCTCTCTTTCTCTCTTTCCCCTCCCTCCCTCTTTCTCCTCCTCTCTCCCTCCTTCCCTCCTGCTCTCTCCCTCTCTCCCATGTCCAGGCATCAACGTGCTCCGTATCTTTCACTTTTACCTCATCTAATTCTCACAACCCAAGAAGGGCTCTTACATGTGTCATTCCCTACTTGAAGCACACAGAAGTGAGGCTCAGAGTGGTTGTAGGTCACCTGTCCACGTGGGTCGCCCATAACTGAGTTGGACTCCCCAGGACGGCAGACCCCACGCTAATCTCCTCTATGTGTCATTATTTTCTTCTTCTGTCACTTTTGCTTTGCCCATAACCAGTAAAAGGAAATGCTCAAATAGTTTGGTATGTCAATATGTAATAACATGGGGGCAGCCTAATGTCACGGGCAACAGGCTGAGCAGCCTAGGGCAAAACCAGACACTCTGCCAAGGACAGACAAGGCTGGCAGCGTGGAGCACTACTTCTGAGGCCAACTCTAAGGCCTTCAATAACAAACTCTCTTCTTCCTTTCCTCCTCCTCATCTCATTCAAAACCACAACAGAAGGACTACTCTGGAACACTAGGATTAGAGAATCCAATCAGTGGTAAGAAGAAGAAAGCAATCTATGAATCAGCTGAAACAGCTTAGCAACTATGATCATACACAGTAAAGAGTCTATGTGGAGAGAAAGAGATACCAAAGACATGGTCTTTGCCCCTTGGTGATTTGATCCACGTAAGAAAAAAAGGAAAAATATGCAAAATAAAGAATACATAGGCCGGCTTAGTGGTTCATGCCTGTAATCCCAGAATTTTGGGAGTCCGAGGCGAGAGGATTGCCTGAGTCCAGGGGTTCGAGACCAGCCTGGGCAACCTGGCAAGACCTCATCTATAAAATAAATTAAAAAACTAGCTGGGCGTGGTGATGTGTGCCTGTAGTTCCAGCTACTTTGAAGGCTGAGGCAGAAGGGATCACCTGAGCCCAGCAGGTTGAGGTTGTGGTGGCCATGAGCATGCCACTGCACTCTAGCCTAGGCAACAAAGTAAGACTCCAACTCAAATAAATAAAAAAATAAATAACTCATTATAGGGTTGTCTCAAGATAATTTTTTCTAAGTATAAAATTTAGAAAAAATATATATATATAATATATAAAACAAAAATTACTCCTAGCTATAAATATATATATAAAACAAAAATTACTCCTAGCTATCCACTCAAACATACCTATAGGTAACATTTTGATGAATTTCCTTCTAGTCTTTTTTCTATGAATATTTAATATAACATAATATAATTAATACAATTATATTAAATAGTCGTATATCCTGCTGTTTTTCTTAATGATATATTTTTAATGCATTCTGGAGTAGAATTTTTCAGACTGCACCCTCCTAGACAGTGTTTGAAGAAAGCATGCCAAGAGTTTAAATTTATGTTGTGAGATCATTTTAATAAAATTGACACATTGATGCATAAATTTCTTATCTATATAAATTATTACTACAAATTATACTTCTATAAACTATAAGGTTAACCTTATAGAAGCATCTATGAGCAAGCAAAATTTATACCAGAGAAAAAAAAAAATCAAGTGCTCTCACCACTAGAAAAAAAAAAATTACATCTGTTTGCCTGACTCTGGTCAAAGAGAAGCATAAAATAGAAAAGTTATTTTCTTCCCCACCATTTCCCTTCCCTGAGTGTCCTAATAATTATTATTTGTATTATTGATGGAAAATTTTCTTATTCTCGAAACACCATTTACAATGAATCATTGTTACCAGACATAAACTCCTGCCTGGACCAATGATTGATAGATGATAGATAGATAGATGGATTATAGATGTTCTTGAACATTCATAAACAGTTCAGAGATGGGATTCAATACAGTTTCCCCTTCATTATATTTAATTTTGTCAATTAAAAAAAGTTACATGGTATAGGGCTTAAAAGCAAAAAAGAAACTAAAATTCCAGAATTGTGTCAATGTTTTTACTGAAGTGTCCAAAAGAGGGGGTGAGGGTGGGAAGCTTAACAAACAGGAACTAAGGAGTTATACTACACAGTTTATACACATTATAAATCAAACACACAGTAAACAGTTTGACATTTACTTCACACTAACTGTATTGTGCGAACTTCAAAAAGAAAAAAATGTAGATATCAAGGTTTTCTTGGATCTAGATCATACTTAATTCATAACCCTGAACAAAACACACTGGAAGACCAGGCATGTTAACTAAATGACACTGCTTGGAAGTTAATTTCCTTCTCATAGTACAGTACAGCTGACACTGTGGATTGCCCTTCTCTCTTGCCTTGCCACCGGCACCCACTGTCACTTGCCACTCACCTGATCCTCACTTTCACAGCCTCTGTTGCAGCTAAGAGTGGCCAAGCAAGAGGTTTAGACCAGTGTGCCCTAAGGGAAAGGCAGCCAAGGGCCTCCAGGGAAGGGTTTCCTTTTCTATCGGAAGGAGATGGAGATCCTTGCAGGGGTGAGGATCTTCCTGCCTTAGCCACTGTCCAGTGTGATGGTTTGGTGGTGGAAGGTCTTATGTAATCAAAGAGGAAGCCAAGGGCCTAGAAGCTGACCTGCAGGCCTAACATCTATGAGCTACAGACGGAACCAATGGTGAAATTCCTGCTTCCAGATTTATTGATATGTGAAATATCCTTCTTGGCTAAGCCAGTATTACTTAGGTAGTCTTTATTGGACCCGAAAGCTCCCAAACTGACACACAAGGCATCTCATAGGAAGAGCTTCAACATCTGGCAAAAATTCCAGAGTGAATTTAAAAAATCAATTATTAATTTTTACAACATATTTTAGAATAATTATCAAGTACAATAATGATGGTGCAGTCACCACGTTCCAAAGTGGCAGCTGCATGCAAATAGAGCACCTGATTCCTAGCCAGTGGCACATACTTGCTGTCAGTTATCTGTTTTCTACCCATTCTGACCTTGGCCTTGTTACAGCAGACACAGCCAAGTGTTCTTCCAACAGGATTCTTTTCCTGGTGGTGGAGAAAAAGATGGGCTGCAATCGAGTTTAATGTCAAAATGGAGGAATATAAAAACAATCTCACCCACTTTAATTCTAGTAGGGATTGAAGCAAGACCAGTTCACCTCTAACTCCTCTTCCATTTAAGGTGTGGGTGGCTCAAGACCTAATCCTTGGAAAGACAGAATTTAAAATGCCAAGATGCCTCACTATTACCTGATAAAGTTTGATATTCTCTAATAATAGAGTAATGAATTGTCTTCCTAAAAGAAAATAAGCTTTTGGAATTAACAATTGACATTTTTATATAACACCTGAGAAATGTTATTAGTTACTAAAGAGTTCTCCATTTAATCTTTGGGATGTGTCATTTTATTGATAAATGTTAGGCTCTGTCTTGTTTCAAGATTCTTATATTGAATTTTTAAACTGTAATCCACTGAAATATAATTTACCCAAAGTTTCTTAAATGTGAGGCAGTATACTGACAGTCTCCTATCTACCTTGGTGTCCAGTGTTTTGTAAAGGTGTCCCTCCTCTGAGGTAGATTTGTGCCTTCAATTGCATATAATATTATGCTTGTAGGCCATTTGGTAATAAGACATCTGTTCAGAAATCCATTTAGAAATGTTTCTACATTATTTATGTCACTACTAAAGCTATTTCCCCTCCCCTAAAAAAACAGCTGCTTTACATACAATGAAAATATCACTATTTAGCCGGCAAAGTTGATAAATGGTTCTGGTTTCTTTTAGCTGACCCATTATTACCTTTCATACACTAATTGGCTTCATAAGTCTCTCCCTTCCACTGTGAAAAACTGTCAAGTAGCTGTTTAATTTAATAGTAAATGTAAAATGCTATTATTATATTCTCTCAATTAAAAGTAAATTTTTCATGATTTTTTATGTAAGCGGTTTTAACCTCACAAATCAGTAAGCTCTCCCAAATCCCTGATAACGTGATTTTTGAAAGTCTGAACTTTTTGTCTGCTTATTTTTTCATGCAAGCTTAATATACTCACCAAAAAGTTCCACATCATCAAAAGTTTCATCTTGCCTCAAAAGAAAAAAGGAAAAAAAAAAATTAGGCCAATTAAGAGCCAAAATCAACTCTTTTCGGCCTCAATTTCAAATGTCAGTCTGTTTTTACCTAATTCTAGCAAATTTATATAGTGTAATTCTAGACTTCACTATTTGACATTTCCCCGCGGAAGAAAAGCAGGAGAAACTTTTCACCCTCTGCGTTGCTTTTGGAAGCTGGCTCCTCCCACCGACGGTCCGGGCGACGCAGCGCCAGGCCAGTCCGGAAGGGGGCTTTGCCTTCCCCACGCGCGCAGATCAGAGCTCCAACCCCGGGAACTACCTGCCTCTGAAGGTTCTGGAGAACGACCCCCTGCGAACAAGGTACCAACCAAAGAGGTGACTTTCTACATTCAACGCACCACAAATGGGAATTCCGATTTGGAGAAAGGGGGAAAGGAATCGATAAAATAAAAATTTAAAAAAAACCAACCACCACTTGAACAGTCCATTTTCTTCTGAATCAGCTAATATTTCTGGAGCCTTTGAATTTCGAATCCCTATGGCGTCTGGTTTTTTTCAAAACAAAAGTGGGAAGGAACTGTTTTGGGGGGTTTTGTTGTTGTTTTCAGTATAAAGAGGGTCTAACTAAACTTCAATTTAAAAGGGGGTGTATAACTATGGCATAACTGGCGCATCTGCCTAGAGGGGCGAAAACCCAGAACCTGCCAAAAACGGGGATGGCGAGGGGGCTCCGCCTGTCCACTTGCATTCACAGTGAGGTTGCTAAGCCAAGCTGGAGAAAGCAGGAGGAGGAAGACAGAGCTTTCATGAGCTCAAGCAATACACAGATCCTGCTAGTTATTTTTGTTCTGTGACAAGAGTTGTTTTTAAACAGACAGCCGCCAACTACCGCCACCGGCAGCCCCCAAAACCTGACCTGGCCTCAGATGTCCCTTTCTTTTTCTCTGTCCCCACGCCCTCAGTTACTTTTGTTCTCTAGCTGTTCCGGTATGAAACCTGGCAAATAGCGAGAGAGAGAGTGGGAGAGAGAGAGAGAG
>CAUYQG010057235.1:0-38020 GCA_963574415.1 Tarsius wallacei | reverse complement strand
AGAACCTATTCAGTAAATGGTGCTGGGAAAACTGGCTGATCACATGCAGAAGATTGAAACAGGACCCCTACCTATAACTATGTACAATAATTAACTCAAAATGGATCAAAGACCTAAACATAAAACCTCAAAATATAAGAAGCCAGATACAGGCCGGGCTTGGTGGCTCAGTCTGTAATCCCAGTACTTTGGGAGGCCAAGGCAAGTGGATTGCCTGAGCCCGCAGGTTCAAGACCAACCCAGGCAACTTGGTGAGACCTCATCTCTACAATAAATCAAAAATTAGCCAGGCATTGTAGCATGCGCCTGTAGTTCTGGCTGCTTGGAAGGCTGAGACAGAAGAATCCCCTGAGCCCAGTAGGTCAAAGGTGCAGTGGCCATGAGCATGCCACTGCATGCTAGCCTGGGTGATGGAGTGAGACTCCAACCCAAAAAAAAAAACAGAAGTCAGACACAAAAGGTCACATATTATATAATTCTATTCATATGAAACATCTGGGATAGGAAACCTGTAGACATAGAAAATAGACTGCTTAGGACTGAAGGGCTGGGAAGGTGATAACACATCTCTTTTCTTTTTGAAGAGATGAAAATAGTTTAAATTTGACTGTGGTTATTCAACTCTGTTAAAAACCAATGAACCAACACCTTAAATGGGTAAATGGTATGGTATATGAATTCCATCTCCATAAAGCTGTTAACAAAGAGTTCCAGGAAGAAGAAGAGACAGACTCCAGGGGACAAGGCCCACATGAGGCTCTCGCCTGGTGACACCTACCACCTCCATGACGTGTGCACTCCACTTGGATAACAGCTGCAAGCCCCTCAGGGCCAGGTCAAAGAGCTCACGATACTCCTCGTCTGACTTCTGGCTGTCCAGCCCCGAGCCCGTCACCACCTGGGGGACACTGACTGTCACACTCACCGTCCATGTGTCTCCTTCTACACATTATTTCATTGACTCCCTGCAATAACACTACAGGGAAGTGCTATTATTATACCCCCTTGACAGACAAACTGAGGCACAGACAAGTGCCTTGCTGAAGGCCATGTGGCCCGTAAATGACTGCGGACTCACATCCAGGTGGTGTGATGCCACAGCCCCACTCACAACCACCCTGGTACACACAGGGGTGTGCCCTTCAAACTTTTTTGACTGCGCTCACAGCAGGAAGTGCAAATTATGTGGTAACTCAGGAACACATACCTATGTAGTGATATTAAATATGTATATGGGACAATATTTTTCACAAAGCAATCTTAGTCTTAATACACGGGATCTTCTCTGATGTTCTAGTTCATATAAAAACGCTAATCACAAACCACTAAAGTTATTTCACAACTCTTTTATTAGATGTGATTCACTGGAAAGCACTGGTATAGACAAACATATGCCTGTGTGTATAATATTCCACAATGAAATATACTATGTATGCACATGTGCATATGCACAAACAAAATATATGTGCGTGTGTGTATATTACATACACATACTGTAATATACAGTGGTTCTCATTATTGGAGGAATCTCTGTGAATTTGCCTACTTGCTAAAATGAATGTGTAACCCCCAATCAACACTTGCAGCGATTCCTCAGTCATCTGCAAACATGTGCCTGCTCCCAGCTGAGGTCAGACAAGCTGACTCTTGTTTCGGCTCTCATTCTGTAAAAAAGTATCTTTTTGTGGTCCACGGTACCATATTTTCCAAATTTCTATGCATTTTACTGGTGATCTAGAAATTTGAAAGGATCCTCGAGCTTAGGGCTAATGCGCTGTACAGTGTTACTATGTGTAAGAAGGCTGTAACATGCCTCATGGAAAAAGCACGTGTTTTATTCAAGCTTTGTTCAGGCATCAATGACAGTGCTGCTAGTCATACATTAATGTTAATGGATCAACATCACAAAGTGTCTTTACACAGAAGCATATATAAAACAAGGTTACCTATTGGTCAGTTGAAGAAAATGTTGGGACCAGAGACTCACAGAAACCTAACTCTGTCTTTCTCCTTGGAGCAATGATTCAGTGTTTGCTAATTCAGAGTTCGTGGCCACTTTATAGAACATAACTATTGTGAATAATGAGAGTTGACTGTATATACA
Organism: Tarsius wallacei; assembly: GCA_963574415.1. Taxonomy (NCBI): domain Eukaryota; kingdom Metazoa; phylum Chordata; class Mammalia; order Primates; family Tarsiidae; genus Tarsius; species Tarsius wallacei. Next base: position 35,916 of record CAUYQG010057235.1, on the reverse strand, counting down.
CATGTATAAAGCACATAATTTCAAAAAATATCTGGCCAAACTTGCTTAGACCACACCAAAATATGACCCAAACCAAGGAGTCCTGCCACTCAAGATAAGCTAATCCTCTAGCTTTAGTTCAGTGGATCGGCACAAACGGTTAAGAAACCTGAAGGTCTGGGTTCGACCTTGGTCCACATGGGCCACTGGTCTCATGATCACACCGCATGCATTTATTAGCCTGTCCCCATTTCAAACATGTTGCTTGTGACCAAAGATGGTCCCTGAGTTTGCATCTGGAAAGTGCGATCACTACGGCCAGCCACTAGTCATGTAGTGGAAGCAATGATGTAGTCACCCATGAGTGCTGAGTAATAAAGGAATGCAAGGCAGGAGTCACGTTTACCAGACAACACATGTGTGTATTAGAAGGGTATATGTGGGACAAGAACCAGAAGAATGTACATATCCAAGTATCGATCACAGCAGGCTCTGGGACAGTAGGATTTTATGTGATTTACTCTCCTTTCACGATCTGTGTTTTTTTCTGAGCTTTGTGCTTTATCATGTTTCCATATTTTTAAAAAATTAAAAAGAAAAATTCAATAAAATATGATTATTGGGAATGCGGGAGGTTTTTCTGGCCATCTTCTGTCCCTAATTGCATTTTTTTTTTAAATAACATATCACTGTGTAGTTTAAAGGGATTTAAAGGAGTTATGAACCTGAGTGTTCAGAGCGCTGCTCTCCTGCCATCCAGGGTAGAGATGGTTTGGATCATGTACAGGCAGAACCAGCAGTTCCTGGCCCTTTCTATCTGCCAGGCACAATGCACACTCCAGGCACCATATTGTTTCATCTTCTCAATGAACAAACCTTCCATGATAGAAACTATTACTACCCCCATTTTACAGATGAGGAAACTGAGGCACAGAGATGTTGAATAACTTAGGGCAGCAGCAGGACCAGAATTCACCCCAGCCTGGCTGGCTCTAAAACCAGGGCTCTTGGCTCTTCGGCCCTCCAGCCTCTGCCATGTGCTCCCTCCCTCCTCCTCCTCTCCGGCACCCTGCGGGGCCGTGTTCCTCTCCCCCTGCATCCCCGCAACTAGCGTGCTCACCTCACTGTTGCTGTAGCGTGCGAGCTCAGAGATGAAGCGGATGTGGTCATCCCGGATCTGTACCATCTGCTCACAGATGTTGTACTGGGGGCTGATGCTGCTCTGGGTACACGTCCACCTGGGCAGAAAATCACTGGTCGGAGGGGTTCAGGCCTCAGCGCCTGGGCAGGATCGACACTAGCTGGTGCTCAGTCCACATGGCCGGCTGCCCTGGGTGGCAGCAAAAATCATTCCGACTGGGCAGGACACTGTGGGGACATCGGCCTAGCAGAACAACCTTCCTCCTCCTGGGCTGGCCTCCTTTATGACTCAATTGCAGGCCTTTCCAGAGACCTGGTTCACAGTACTTACCAGTAGGAGGAGAGGGGAAGAACCACAGCCCCTCTAGGACTGCAAAGGGCCGGGATCTGAGCAAAGAAAAAGCAGGGCGGACAACCTTGGAAACCCCTCTGCTGACTCTCATGGCACTGGCACGCTGCGGCTGAAGCTGATTTGGAGGGTCCTTGGGTGGGACAGAGCTTCTGCCAACAGTGAACTGGCAACACGGAAGCGCCCCATGGAGAGGGAAGCCAGGGTCATTCTGAGACCAAGGTTGGCTCCAGCCCTCCACTGGACCTCTCTTCCTCTCTCCCCACCTTCTCTTTCTCTCTCTCTACCCCCTTTCCTCCTTCTCTCTTCCTCTCTTCTTTCCCCTCAATTCTTCTTGTAAAGATGTCACTGGGAAAACCATCCTGGATTGGAGAAGAAACTATTGAGTGAAAACCTTCACTCTCCATCCCCAAGAGCAAAAGGAAACCCCCTTCACCCTCTTCTGCTGTTGGGTGCTGGTGACCCAGCAGACAGTCTGCATGAGCCCCAGATGAGGCAGAGAGATATTCTGGGGGGAACTTTACATTTCAAAGGAAGCCCTGAGGTGGTCCTCATAAGAACAGCAGTATGACAACAGCCTTTCTCAGGCGTATCCTTTGGTGTCACTTTTGAGCTGTGTGGGGACAGGGCTTCTCTGACACTGCCCTGGTCACCCCCCAGCCTCCACTCCCAACCAGCTTCAGGTGCTGAGAAGCCATGCAGGGAAGAGTGAGGAAGGCAAGGTCAGCATTCTCCATCTCGGCATTTCCTGCAAAACCTCTCCACACACTCACCTCCAGAAGGTGGTAAGACTGAATTAGTGTTCCTTGGGGACATTCATTCGCAGGGGCTTCAGGCAGGGGAAGGTCAAAGACTCTCCATCTGTATCTTTTTAAGACACCAACACTCTCATCCTTGACTAAAGGATGTGGGATCTCCCCACCCCCACATGGAAAGGCCACATTCACCCAACTTAGGGTGGGGCGTATGCAGAAGGAAACTTCCTAACAGCCTCAGGGACCAAAGGAGCCAAGAGTGGCCAGATGCCCCTTGACTCCCATGAGGCCTTCACATAGATGACCTGGCATCAGCTTTATACAGTGACCTAGATGAGCCTGTCAACCCCCTTCATAGCTGGAATCGTCCAGCTAGACACTCCACAAAGGACTTTCTGCAGAGCACAGAACCCTAGCACAGGATCTGGGTGGGGAAGAACCACGCCACCTCTTAGCACCTGACCGCTGAGGGCTGGCCCTTCCTCCCTTCTCCTCAAGGAAGGGAGCAGGACTCCTGCTGTCCCACTGCGGGGAAGCGTGGGTCACCACTGGGCCGGGCAAGGGGTGTGCTGTGCTCTGAGCCCTTTTGAACCTGGCAGCAAAGGGTGGATGTAAAAGGGCTCAGAGCGCCCTGCACGGTCCCCCTCCGGTCCTTGCCGGTGTCCTCACAGAATCCGTCTGCCCAGGGCTCTGGGGAGGGAGGAGGGGCTGAAGTGGCCCCTCAGCTCCCTGCCCGGGCTGGGCGTCCTCGCGGGAGCCGAGAGACATTATGGCAGGCACTCACTTGGACTTGTTCTCTTCATAGTGAGCACTGGTCTTAATGTATCTGGCCAGCTCTATCTGCATGTCGCCGAAAAGGGGCACCACCTGCAGCTGCTGCAAAGGAAGCAAACACAGCTTGTGAGACACCAGGGTGGGGCTGGGGCGGCCTTTGAAGCCATCCTGAAGGGGAGGCGGGCCTCTGAGCGTTCCTGTGGCCAACCCCTCATCTCTGCTTCTGAGGATGCTATGGTGTGACCCTGAAACCCACAGGAGCCTCGGCCTGTGTTCAGGTCCTGGTCGGCCTCCAACCAACTCTACATTCCAGGGAACTGAGCCCGGAGAGGCAAAGTGACTTGTCCAAGGTCACCCGGCTGGCAGAGAGGTTGAAGGCCAACCAGATGTTGTGCTGCCCTGTGTGGGGTCCCTTCTGTTCTCTGTTCTCCAGCTCAGAGGATTCTTGCAGCTCTGAACTCTGGACTAGAAGCGGGTGTCTGGGTGCCACTGGCTGGGTGTGGCCTTCCGGAGAAACCACACTGTGAAAGTAATTAAAGCCATAATAATACCTAACACCAGGGGACAGACAACTTCCAAGCAAAGACTGGGGCAAATGCAGGGTGTGGGGGAGGGGAGGTTATCTGCTGCCTGCTTCTCAGGCACTAGGACTGTGCCAAGTACTTTAAAAACAGTACCTCAAATCACGTTATAACCCTGTGAGGTCAGGACTGTCACCACCCCCATTTCACAGATGAAGAGGCTGGAGCTTAGACAGCTTAAGCGATTTTTCACAAAATCAGACCAGCTATAAATCAGGGAGCCCAGATGACAACCCAGGACTCCAACTCATCTACAGAACCCTCCTGAGTTCTCGAGGAAGCCCTACAGAGCAGGAATCCTCAGCACTGATGTTTCTCAGACAGAGGAACTCAGCACTAGGGAGATTTAGTGACTTTCCCTGGGTTATGCCCCTCCATCAAGAGGCAGAGCCAGTCTTACACTCAGGCCTGCCTGTGCAGAGGCTGAATTCTTCCCTCCTCCCCCGCCCTTATTCCTGCCGACTTAAAGCCGACAGTGCAAGGATCTCCCCCCAGAAAAGCCCTGTTTCCACTTGGGCAACTCCAGAGAAAAGTGGAAGTTCCTGCCTTGAAAAGAAGCCAGGCAGAACCTCAGGACTCCTCTAGGTGGTGTCTGCCCATTCACCTTAACCTTGAAGAGTCAGGGGTGAGGAGACTTAGGCCCCACCTGGTGCCTTCCTTACCACATCTTTCAGGGCTTTTGCTGTGATTGTGAAACTAGGCTTTCCCATGTCTGAGCTCTCAGGCCCACTTCATGCCTGCAGGGTTCAATGCCAGATTACCTTGATGGTCTGGAATTTAATTCCAAAGCGTGGAATCCCCTTGCAAAAATCCCAAAGGTGGCTGGGTGTGGTGGCTCACACCTACAATCCCAGCCTTTTGGGAGGCTAAGGCAGGAGGATGGCTTGAGGCCAGGAGTTTGGGGCTACAGTGAGTTATGATCGCATCACTGCACTCCAGCCTGGGTGACAGAGAAAGACCTTGTTTCAAACAAACAAATACTCAAAAGTTTAATTTCACTGTAAGTATTTAGTTTTAAAGTTCTGGGGCCGAAGATTAAATCTCAGAGGTACTAAAATGGACTGAATGTACGATGGGCACGAATGAGGCTTTCTGCCGGGAGGTGAGGGTCAGCTGAGAGGGCCTCCAATGGGCCAGGCTGTGATTCTGCAAAGGTGAATCAATTTAAAATCCAGTCTTTGATCATCTCGTTTCTGTGAGCTCCGGTTTATACCGGAAGTTAAAGCCAGCGGTGTCTTCTGGGATGTAATTCTTCCTTTGGGTGACAAGGAATTTCCAGAAAAGAGAAAAGCAGCATGCAGAAAGGATTGCAGGGCCTCCCAGCCAAATCCCACGGAACCATGTTTGGCCTTCCAGGGGCAGCCTTCCACAGCATGATTCCTCCACCAATGGCAGTTGGAGACCCTGTTGTGCCATTCTCTTCCTCTTCCTCCTCTTGGGATTTTTGGAGCTATAGTTCAATGAACAAGCCCCACAGTTTTCTGGCTAACTTCATTCCTTTCCCCAAAGACATCCTGGCTCTGGTGATCCCAGCCCCCTGCCCAGTTCCAGCCCCAGTTGCTGACCTTGAAGAATTTGTCAATTTTGCTAAGATTGATTCTCTTCTTGGCATCCAGCTTGTAAATGTTACTGACGTTTCCATCCATCAGGTAGAGGCCAAAGCCCATCACCTAGAACAGGAAGAGGCAAAGCACAGAAACAAGTCACAGCCACTGGAAATGTGTATACACACACACTGTAGAAACACACATTCTATTTTAAAAACCCACATATTTTCAAGTAAGGACAGGAAACACAGGCCTAATCTCAACCAGAAATTTGATATGTTACTCTGGCAGCCACTTCTTCAGTCCTTATTATGGGCCAGAGTCTGTGCTTAGGGCTTTGGCAAGCATAATTCTCCATTCTCACAGCAATCTTAAGTTCTACACAATAACCTTATTCTGTAGATGAGGACTCAGAGACACAGAGAGGTGAGACAGCTGGCTAAGGTCACATGGCTAAGTTGCAGACACAGGAGCTGACCAGGACCCATCAACAACATTTCTACATTTGGGTCCCTCCTGAGAGAAAGGCCTGAGCCTAGCTCCTTGTTGGGTCCCTGGGACACCGCACATCACAGGCGCTTGATGAAGACTTGCTAACAGTGATTGAAGATAAAAATATCCACCTCTTCTCCACAGAAATGACCCTGTAAAGGTTCCCCTGGAGCCACCAGTGACTTTTTAACAACAAATCTCTTCCTGGAAATGCCCCATGAGTGACTGGTGCTCTTGATTCCCACCCATCTAACAGTCTCCTGATTGCCGGCTCATTTTGCTCCTTTTCATAAGTACAGTGGAAGGAGCCCGAAGAGCTGCGTGGCCACGGACAGTCACGTCTCTCTGTGGCTCTATTTCTCATCTGACAATAGGGGGTGGACCAGAGAGGTAAGGGTGCTTCCCCTGTGGGTGCATTTTGTTCTGCAGGATGAACTTCAGGATGCTCTGTTTCAAGGTGGATGGTGCCCCTTTATTGAATGACACAAAGAAGAAAAAACCCACGTGGGAGCCAGATGGCAGAGGGCGGGAACCCAGAGGGAGGCAACAGAAAAGTCAGGTGTGGAGGGATTAAAAGTAGCTGAAAGGAGGGCCTGAGGATTAGAAGGCCACATCTGAGACTGCTCCGTGGACGGGAATGTGGTAGCCTAGCCTGTGGAAGCAGCACACCTGGGGAGAAGACAGTTACTGCCCAGGCACGGCGCTGGGGGCGAGGGAGTGGCTGGGCTTTGGGTGGCTTCTCTGGATTTCTGAAGGTCTGGAGGAAGCCAGCCTGAACAAGTCACAAATCCACCCCGCATACTTTATCGAGGTGCTATGAAATGTAACAAGGGACATCAACACAGGGCTGGGATGCTTAGAAGAGCAGAGCTGCCAAGAACGAGGGAAAAAGGAAAACTCATCCGAACCTTGAGAGCTGAGGTTCTGGAGAAGAAAAAGAATTGGGGCAGCTTCTTCATTCCAGCACTACACTGTTGGCTGTAAGAAGCAGCCAAAGCAGTTCCCGATGGAATAAAGGCCAAAGAAATGAAGGCTTGTCCATGCGATTGGCATTAGTTAACAGTTGCATGATATTCCAAACATATTTCATCACATGGGATCAAAAGGATACACGCTTATGTGTGTTGCAAATTTTTAATGCTTTACCATATATTTGAGACTGTCCACAATAATAAATAGGATGGCAATTTTGGAATGAAACGTGTAAACTGATGAAACCATTGTGATCATGTTGGCAAAATACAGCAAAAGCCTGAAGATTCTGTCTTCCCTTTGGATGATCAATTTCTTTCCCAGGAAGTTTGGCTTGACAAAAAGATGTGAACCGAGACAGTGTTATAAGGATGGTCAATGCAGGTTGGGCACGGTGGCTCACGCATGTAATCACAGCATTTTGGAAGGCCAAAGTGAGAGGACTGCTTGAGCCCAGGAGTTTGAGACCAGCCTGAGCAACATAGCAAGACTCCATCTCTACAAAAAATCAAAAAATCAGCCAGGTATGGTTGTGTGTACCTATAGTCCCAGCAACTCGAGAGGTTGAGGAGTGGAGTATCAATTGAGTCTCTAGGAGTTTAAGGTTGCAATGAGCAATGACCATGCCATTGTTCTCCAGCCTGGGTATCATAGTGAGACCAAGTCTCCTAAAAAAAAAAAAAAAATCAGCCAGGTGCCATGGCTCATGCCTATAATTCCAGCACTTTGGCAAGCAGAAGAGGGAGGATTGCTTGAACCCAGGAGTTTGAGACCAGCCTGGACAACATAGTGAGATCTCGTCTCCACAAAAAATTAAAAAAAAAAAAAGTTGGACATACGGGCATGTCCCTGTAGTCCCAGCTACTCAGGAGGCTGAGGTGGAAAGATTGCCTGAGCCCAGGAGGTCAAGGCTATGGTGAGCCAAGTTCATACCACTGCACTCCAGTCTGGGTAACAGGGTGAGATCCTATCTCTAAAGAAAAAAAAACTAGGGGGCGAAGAGGAAGATGGAGGCCAAGCCAGCCAGACTATGCAAGTCCCAGTGTAAGTGAGTGACTGCTTGGAAAATTCTTTGTAAGTGTTGGTGAATGAGTGTGTAAGTGGCTGGTTGAGTGAGGGCTCGGGAACTAGCAGCCACTGCTCTCCTGGTGAAGCAGCCGGTGCTGCAGTCACTCAGCTTGGACCCTAGTGTTTCTCAGGAGACAGAAGCTGAGAGCCATTTAAAAAAAAACTGAAAAAAGTCTTCCTGGGAAGAAGCTGTGGGGAGAGACTGCCGGATCCAGGCTCTGCCTCACCACTACAGCACCTGGCCAGACACTGGCAGCAAGGGATGGGGAGGGAGCCCAGAGGCAGAGCCCCACTGGAGAAGACAAAAGAGGCACCCTGCCACCATCTTGAAAACAGGGCAGAAAAGTGCTCTGGCTTGCTCACCATGAAGCAACAGACCTGATCTCTCTGACTAGTGGGGTCAACTACTCAGGGGTTGATCATGACCCAGAGGGAATATCCTGAAAGCACTCTGGAGGGACAGAATGAGTACTGAGTCTCAGGTGCCCTCCTATCCTGACTCAGCTGCAGGACAAAGGATGTGGCCAGGAAAGGACAAGGAAGACCTCCAAAGAGATCAGTGGTGAGTCCCAGGCTGACCCAACCCTCCTCCCCAGCAATCCTCTGAACGTCAGACCCACAAGACTGGGGCACAACTGAGAGGGAGGAACCCAGGTGGAGCCTGGACGTCAGCCACAATAGGAAGACTCCACCATAGGCTAGGCCTGGCTGAAGCACCTCCCGCCAGTACCTGGGAAAGAAACAGTCCTGTACCTCCCCACCAGAGGGGATCCCCCTGACCATACTAGAGTGGGAGGGGAGGACTGCAGCCTCACCCACCCCCCACTGCCCCCTCCGCCTTCCCTGGTCCAGACACCGGGGAGAAAGTGAATGAGGCCAAGCTCTGCAGGAGACCGCAGAAGGGCAGCTGAGAGGAACAAATACGGAACCTGCCACAAGAGGGCAGAGTTTAAAATTTTCTTTTTTTAATTTTAAAAATTTGTTTGTCTGTTTGTTCGTTTTTCTAATTTTTAAAATATTTTTCCTTTGTGCATGAATGTGTATGTGAGGGTTCAATCTGCATCCACCTTTTTTTCTCTTCTTTTGTTTTTTGTTTTCTGTTTATGTGTGTATGTAGAATGATTGTTCATCTTTCAGTTTTTGTTGTTGGTTTGTTTTTGCTCTTTTGTTCTTCTCTTCTTTTTAGTTTAATGTGTGTAAATATATGTGTGAGGTTGCAATCCAAATTCCTATTTTTTTATTATTATTATTTTTCCATTCTCTTTTTCTTCTCTATTCATTTTGTGCTGGGTGTGTGTGTGTGTGTGTGTGGTTTTCCTGATTTTTTTGTGGTTGTTGTTTTTTTGTTTTGTTTTGCTTTGTTACTATTCTAGTTTGTTTTGGGGGGTGTGTGTGTGTGTATGTGTGTTCAATTGTTTTTTGCTTTGGTTTCTACTTTCATTGTTCTGTGTTTTTTATTTTATTTTATTTATTTTTAACTTTTGTCTATCTTATTTCATTCTACTTTTTCTCTGTTCTCCTCATTGTTGTTACTGTATCTTGGATTCAGGGGATACACACATGTACCCACTGCATTGTCATATAGAGTGGTGGTGGGGAGTGGGTCTCAGGGAATCCATACCACAATCAGTGAACATTGTGATTTGAAGTAGTTTCTGAATCCTAGCTTCCCAGCCTCTACCTTATTCAACTCTCAAAACCACAAGAGACAGCAAAGCTTGCCACCCACAGTTCTGTTTCAAAATAGAACAAATCCAGAGTCCAGTGCAGGGAAGAATAGTGGGCTGAGCAAACATCAGAAGTGAAAGCCTCTCCCACTGCCACTGAATAATGGAACTAAAGAGAAAAGAGAGAGATCTGTCACAACTGAGAAAACCAACAAATGAAAAAACAACAGGTAATTTCCAGTATAACGAAGAGAAAACATCTGAAAAATCAGACCTCAGAGCCCAAACCAAGGAAGTCAAAAACGACTGGCCCAGAATATGACAGGGATTAGGGGATGGATGGAAAGAGTGAATAAGACTCAAGAAAGACAAGATGCAACACTGAAAGAACTTGTAACAGATTTTGGCCATAAAAAATTTCATCCAGCAAATAAATAACAAGATGACAAGCATGGAAAGCAGAATTAATCTAGTAGAAGAAAGAATCTCAGAACTTGAAGACCAGAATATGGAAATAACCCAATCTGTAAAAAACATAGATATAAAACTCAGAAAGAACAAAGCCTGCAAGAGATGTGTGATTACATCAAGAGGTTGAACCTACACCTGACTGGGATCCCAGAAGAAGAAAGGGAAATGGAGAACACCTTGGAGCAAGTATTCCAGAAGTTTATCCAAGAAAATTTTCCCCATCTCACCAGAAATATGACTAGCCAAACACAAGAGGTACAGAGAAACCCCCCAAGACATAAAATGAGAAGACCAACCCCTAGACACATTGTAATTCACCTACACAAAGTAGGCACAAAAGAAAAAATTCTAAAGGCAGCAAGAGAGAAAGGTCAGACTACCTACCAGGAAAAAACCAATCAGAATAGCAGCAGACAGATCAGCAGAAACACTACAAGCAAGAAGGGACTGAGTCCAATACTCAAAGTCCTCAAAGATAAACAATTTTAACCAAGAATTTCCTACCCAGTTAAGCTCAACTTCATCAGTGATGGAGAATTAAAATCCTTCCCAGACATCCAATCCCTAAGAGATGATGTAGCTTCCAGACCAGCTCTACAGGAGATGCTTAAAAAGGTACTAAGCACAGACTAAAGAAAAAAAAAAAAGAATGACCTCACACTTCCCAAGAGAACAGCAGAGCACAGAATCAACAGAGAATAAGTCATGACAGCAAACTTGAAAACACATACATATATCAACCCCAAAGCTAAAAGAAAATAAGTAAACAAAGAAAAGACTTTATAAGAACCTCATGACAGGGATAAACAATCACATTTCAATAATCAGCCTGAATGCACCACTGAAAAGACAAAGAATGGCAAACTGAATAAGAAACCATGACCCCATTACTTACTGCATCCAGGAAACTCATCTCACAAGAAACACACACAGACTCAAAGTTAGAGGATGAAAAATGAGTGTCCAGGCAAATGGATCACAAAAGAAGGCAGGAGTCACAATCTTAATATCAGACAAAACAACTTTTAAGCTATCAAAAATTTAAAAAGATATGAAAGGACACTACATAATGATAAAAGGTTCAATCCATCAACAAGAAATATCCATCCTAAACATATATGCACCCAACACAGGAGCACCAGCATTTATAAAGCAACTACTAAGTAAACTAAACAAAGATATTGACTAACACTACTATAGCTGGGGACTTGAATACTCCACTAACAGCCCTAGACAGATCATTGAGGCAAAAAAATCAACAAGGAGATCCAAAACCTCAACTTGACACTTGACCAAATTGACTTAATAGATACCTACAGAATATTCCATCCAGCAACCACAGAATATACATTCTACCTACCACCACATAGAATGTACTCCAAGATTGATCACATTCTTGGCCATAAAATAAGCACAAACAAACTCCATAAAGTTGAAATATTGCCATATACCTTCTCAGACCATAGTGGAATAAAAATAAACATCAATACCAACAAAATTTCCCCAAAGACATGGAAACTAAACAGCATGATGCTGAATGACCACTGGGTCAACATCGAAATCAAAACAGAATTAAAAGATTCCTGGAAACAAATGAAAATAAAGAAACATCTTACCAAAACCTCTGGGATGACATGAAAACAGTTCTAAGAGGGGAATTTATATATCTCTACAGACATACATCAAGAAAATGGAAAGATCATAAGTTAACAGCCTAACAAATCACCTAAGGGAGCTGGAAAGACAAGACCACCAAAATCCTAACTTTAGCAGAAGAATCCAGATCATCAAAGTAAGAGCCCAAATACAGAACACAGAAGACAAAAATTACCATACAAAAAATCCACAAACTGCTCAAAGAAATGCAAGAAGACACAAACAAATGGAAAAATATTCCACACTCATGGACTGGAAGAATCAACATTGTTAAGATGTCCATTCTACCAAAGGCAATCTGCAGATTCAACGCAATACCCATTAAGTTACCAACATAATTCTCAGACCTGGAAATGACAATATAGAAATTCATATGGAAACATAAACGACCATGAATAGCCAAAACAATCCATAGCAAAAGAAACAAAGCAGGAGCTATCACACTTCCAAACTTTAAACTTTACTATAAGGCTATAATAATCAAAACAGCCTGGTATTGGTACAAGAACAGGCATACGGACCAATAGAACAGGACAGAGATTCTGGAAGCAAAACCTCAATTTCTCAACCAACTCATCTTTGACAAAGTCTCCACCAACAACCACCAGGGAGAGGAGAACCTATTTAGTAAATGGTGCTGCGAAAACTTGCTGACCACATGCAGAAGATTGAAACAGGACTCCTACCTATCACCATACACAAAAATTAACTCTAAATGGAAGACCTAAAGGTAAAACCTCAAACTATAAGAACCTTAGAAAACACAGGAGACACCCTTATAGAAATTGGAACTGGCAACCAATTCCTGATCAAAACCCCAAGTGCCCATGCTATAAGAGATAAGATGACAAGTGGGACTTCATCAAACTACCAATCTTCTGCAAAGCCAAAGAAACCATCAGGAGAGCAGGGAGACAGCCCACAGAATGAGAAAAAATATTTGCCAACTCTATATCTGACAAAGGCCTAACACCTATAAGGATCTATAAGGAACTCAAACGTGCCAAAAGGAAAAAAACAATCTATAAGGAACTCAATCTATAACTCAATCTATAAGGAACTCAAACTGCCAAAAGGAAAAAAACAAACAGCCCCATTAAAAAGTGGGCAAAAGACATGAATAGATACTTCTCAAAAGAAGATAAACGAGCAGTCAGACACATAAAAAAGTGCTCAGCCTCACTCATCATCAGAGAAATGCAAAGCAAAACCACATTGAGATACCACCTAATCCCAGTAACAATGGCCATCATTAATAAAACAACAACAGATGCTGGTGAGGACGAGGAGAAAAAGGAATGCTTCTACACTGCTGGTGGGAATGCAAACTAATGCAACCTCTTTGGAAAACAGTGTGGTGATCTCTAAAAGAACTAGAAATTGACCTTCCATACAACCCAGCAATCTCCCTATTGGGAATATACCTGGAGGAACTCAAATCATTCTACAAAAAAGACACCTGCACACCCATGTTTACTGCAGCACTATTCACAATAGCAAAAACATGGAACCAACTGTGCTGCCCATCAAAACTGGATTAGATTTTTTAAAATGTGGTACATATACACAATGGAATATTATGCAGCCATAAAGGACAAACATATGGACTTCGCAGCAACTAGGATGGATTTAGAGTCTATCATACTCAGTGCTATCACAGAAACAAAGAACAAAGTTACCATATGTTCTCACATATAAGCGGATCTTGAACAATTATCATAATACTACACGAAAGGGATTGGCAGTAATGGGAAACTGCCAGGGGAGTGAGGGAGCACACCTCATCAGCAAGGGTACCCACATAAAGAACATTTTGTATACCTAACTCTGAATTGTACCCCACATCTTTAAAATAAAAAACGTTTTTAAAAAGAAAAATATTAAAAACCAAGCATGTTCAATGCAGTTTAGGAAGAAAACATATTTTCCAACCGTAGGGATCTGTTAAATGACAACATCCCCATACAATGGAATACTTGGCCATCATTAAGCATGACATTGCAGAAATATCCTTAATGACATCTTGGAAGGTAAATGTGACATCTTAAGGGAAAGGAGCAGGTTACAAACCATGATATGTAGTAAGATCTGTATCAATGTTTAAGTAAGAAAAAAGTGCTGTTTTCTAGAGATGATTTATAAGATGGAGGTGAGGGAGCCCGGCCCTCAGGAGTTATACCTTGAGGAGCATGTGTTTCTCGCTGGGGGTCAGGTACATCTTGTTCTCATAGTAATCCACGCAGATGTTGACAATGTCGGCCAGCAGCTCCTCGTAGCCCGGGATCACTTCCAGCTGCTGATGGAGACACTGAGCAGCAGCGCCGCCCTCCGGTTAGGTTGGGCAGCGCAAGCGCCCTGCACCCGCACCACACCCGCAGAAAGCCCACAGCTGGCGCTGGTGACTTAGCACCTGGCCCCCTGTCGCCCAGGACGGCCCCCGGGAGGGAAGCCTGCATGTCAGCGCCTGAATCCTCTCAACGCCCCGCAGCGGCTGGTCAGAACTCTGCACACCTCCTATGGCAGGGAATTCACCCCCTCCTCCCGGGGTCCTTCATTTTATTCCCTGGCAGTTCTGATGGTTAGAAAGTGCTTTCTTGAAATCAAATACCACGTGTTCTCACTTATAAGTGGGAGCTAAACACTGGGCATACACGGACATAAAGATGGATATAATAGACACTGGGACTCTCAAAAAAGGAGGGAGGGAGCAAGGCTGAAAAACTGCCTACTGGGTACCATATTCACTATCCGGGTGGCAGGCTCAATAGAAGCCCAAACCTCAGTATCACACAATATACTCATGTACCAGACCTACACATGGAACCCCGAATCCAAAATTTTAAAATGACAAAGAAAGCACTTTATTGGCCGGAGCTGAAAAGCAGTTCAGCTTCACAGCAACAGGCTTCTAGTCATTTCTGCTCAGTTCTCAGGATGTGGACTTATCTATAATGTCTCAGGTGATGGCAGGGAAGACCCACTCAGGGGAGGGCTGGGCTGGCTGGGCTGTCTCTCATGGCAGGACACAGCAGTACAGGACTACCTCCTGTTAGAGAAGGGTCTGAGGTTCCCCACGCCAGGCCCCTTCTCTAGAAAGGATCAACTGGGCCCCTGCAAGGTATCCAGTGGAGGGTATTGTTCACGCTCCCCTCGGGAAGGGGGGCTGTGTCTCCAGGAAAGAAAACCTGGAACCTTGGGCGCCCAGCAGCTTCTGTAGTTAACAGAGAGTAGGAGGGGCCCTTTTACCCAGAGTCTTGGAGACAGGGATCTGAGCCTGAAAACCTGGGCAGGTAGAGGGCCCCTCTTAGTTCTGGCCTGGGTCCTGCAGATGTTCTTGCTGATACCTGTTTGGGTTAAACTGAGCAAGAGCAAGATGGGTTCCATCATGTTGGACAAAACGGGAGAGCGACAGCTGAGGGGGTTCCCTGGCAAAGCAGAGGCAGCAATAACAGCTATGTCTTCCTATGTCCTCGCCATTTGTCGAGCTCTGCATGCTAGGGGCTTTTTATATAGAATCTCATTTATTTCTCGTGGCAATCCTATGAATAGATTCTCATAATAGTCCCGAAATAACAGGTTGTTTCAGGTGAGGAAACTGAGGCTTAAACTTTGCCCAAGGTCTCACAACGAACTGGGATTCGAAAACAAGGCTACCTCAGTCCTGAGCCCACCCTCTCAGTCTCCACACTGCTGCAGAGCAGAGCACTGGCTACAAGGGCTTTCAGAGAATGCAAACTGCAGAGGGCAAAAGGTTCATCTGTGGGCGGGAGGGGAAACTGAAGCCAGCAGAGACGGAAGCTATGGACAGAGCTTGTCTTCTTGGACTTGTGGTCCACCCACCCTCTCGACCCCCACCTGCCTGTGTCCCCGAGGTGCCAGGACTCATAAGAAGTCTGCTCTCACCTGGGTGATCCTGTTGTGGTTGGCCAGAAACATGGAGAGATTCTGTGACTCCTGGATGGACTGGGGGTCCGCCATCTTCCTCAGGAACTGTGCCGCCCTGAAGTGCAGAGAGCGGGTGCTGCAGCAGGGACCACCCAGGCACAGCAGCGTAAACCATGCCTCAAGGACTCCCACTCCCCAACCCAGAGTGATGTTGTCCCCGAGGTCAGGGAGCTCTGAACACCCCAGGCAACTCTAATGTCAAAGTAGAGTGTGTGCTGAAGTCGTTCCCCACAGGGCTGCTTCTACCCTTGCAATAAGAGTCTCTGAAATAAAAAGGCAAGAACGTACCAAAGGCCTCCAAAATATCAGAAAGTTCAAGGGAAACTAGCATCCCATCAACAGCCAGGAGCAGTGGGGCAGAATCATAGGCAGGATGCTGGAATGCACCAGTTGTGTGTCCTGTTGTTTACAGGCAAGCCTCAGTGTTTTTAAAGCAAAGCACTGTATGGAAAGTGGGAGTCCCAGCAGGACTATGGGTGCAAGGCTGGTGGGTGCAAGCAGGACTTTGCAGAGGAAACCATGGCTGCCTGACATCCCAGCCTACCCTGGAGGTGGTGCTACTGGCATTCCCATGAACTGCAAAAACGGCCATGACACCCACCTCGCTCATGACCTAGCCAGGCTGTGGAGGATGTTAGCCGTGATGGAGGGAGAATTTGGGGGAAGACATTGCACCCTGAGCTGTCTATGAAATCGGTGTGAAGGTGCCACTTCTGAGTCAGCCTTTTTTATTTTTCTTTTAAAATAGAAACGAGGTCTCACAATGTTGCCCAGGCTGATCTCAAACTCCTGGGCTTAAGCAATCCTCCCACCACAGCCTCCCAAAGTGCTAGGATTACAGGCATGAGCCAACCAACATGCCTGGCCCTGAGTCAGACTCTAAATGGGCCCTGCCTGCTGGGCACCCCAGGCTTCATGGGAGGATAAATTGTGAGAATCAGCCTGTTCTCTCCAGTGACCTTGGAGCCCCAGGAGGATGTGGCTAATGAGGGCCCCTCCTTATCAGAGACACAGCAAATCCTTCCCAAGACACTCTGGGGCTCATGGAGCCTCTACCAACATGGAGGATACCTGCTGCTTTAGACTGCCCTTCCCTACTTTTGGGTGGCTGTATCCTGATTCCTGGGGAGGAGTGACCCCTCCTCTACTCTCAGTCCTTCTTTCTTGTGAGCTGACACATACCCCTGACTTCAAGAACAGGTGCTGGTCGGGTGCTGTGGTTCACACCTGTAATCCCAGCACTTTAGGAGGTTGAGGCAGAAGGATCACTTGAGCCCAAGAGTTCTAGATCAGCCTGGGCAACATAGCATGACCCTGTCTCTACAAAAATTAGTCTGGCATGGTGGCATGCACCTGTCATCCCAGCTACTTGACAGGCTGAGATGGAAGGACCGCCTGAACCCAGGAGGTCAGGCTGCTGATCGTGCCACTGTATTTCAGCCTGGACAACACAGTGAGACCCCAACTAAAAAATTAAAAACAAAACAAAACTGGTGTCAATCAGAGCATCCCCAACCCCTTTGAGTCTTAACACGTGACTCCAAGGCAGTCCTGCCCCGGACCTTCACAAAAGCCTTTGGGAGGAGGAACATCCTTTCCTTCCTCAGATGCTGAGGCTGCCACATTGGCTGAACGGAAGCACCGGAGTCCACCCTAGGCCTGAGGACAAAGCCGACGCAGAGGAACATGAAGCCGAGAGGAGGAGAGGCCCCAGCTGATGTCACCCTCGGGGCACCCGGGTTCAGGTGTGCCTGGACAGCCCAGGCCCGTGAGCCCCCTCATTCTCTTCTTTTACGCAAGCAGTTAGAATGGGCTTTCCGATTCTTGCAGAAATGGACCAATGTAGCCATTTCACAACCTTACTGGTCCCATGGTGCATGGGGCCACAGAAGCACTGCTGCTCCAAGGATGGGGAAGGAGGCTTTGACTCCATCTGGAGACACAAAGCTCTGCAAAGATCAAGTTCTCCAAAGACCAGCTCTGAGCCCCGTTCCTCAAGCCCATGGATTCAGGCCCGGGGGGATGGCCTTCCCTTGGCTGCCTGGGGGGAGGGGCCCAGCTAGGGAACAGGGTGGGGTGGGGTGCCCTGACCTCTTGTAGGCAGAGTGGTCGTTCTTGACGCTGCACTTCATGTTCTTCAGCTCGTCCAGGACGGCGAACATGTTGATGAACTTGCCCAGGGTCAGGAGGTAGGCCTCGGAGACAAAGTCCTTCCGACGCTCAGCGTGGCACAGCCGCTTCACCTCGCTGCAGAAGCGTTCGATGGCCTTGCGCTGGGGGCAGGCGGGGAAGCGAGTAAGGCCAGCAGCCCTGTGGGGCAGCTCACCGCACTGTCGCATAAGGGCAGGGCCCAGGCTCCCTGGGGCCCTCGTCAGGGCTGGGCCATTGGAGAAAGGCACATCTGCTGGGCAATTCTTCTCAAAGGCATCCTTAAAGCCAAAGCTGATGTCTAGAGTGGCGCCTGGAAGCTGCCCCCAAATGAGGCATACCAAACACACTCATTCAACACACATTGGCTGAGAAGCATTGTGTCGTTCCTGTGTGTATCCCCAGCACCTAGGACTGTGTCAGGCACCAGACAGTAAGAAGGTAGAGACTGAGAGGGAGCCTTCAGAGAGAAAAAGAGGCTCATTCATTCTGTATCTCTTTAATGGGCATCCACCACGTGCCAGAAAGCATTATAGGCACTGGGGTAGAGCAGGGAACAAAACAGAAACACAAACAAGCAAGCAAACTCTGTCCTAAGGACTTCTCTAGTGAGGGCAGACAGAAAACAAAATAAATACATCATCTCTATCAGAATGAGACACATGCCCTGGAGAAAAATAAAGATGGGAAGGGAGTGGGAAGGACTCAGAGGAGCTGCTCCTCTCAGGAGGAAGATTAGAGAAGCAATCATTTGAAAGAAGAGGAGGAGAAAGACACGGTAACTCAGTGGCTAGTGCAAAGGCCCCGAGGCATGCTCCAGGGATGGGAAGGAAGCCAGGCTGGCCAGAGTGAGTGCAGAGAAGGAACTAGAGATGGAAGTGGGGGGTGGAGGACAGGCCACTGCCTCTTGTAGGCCTTTGTGAGGGCTCAGGCTTGAACACTGAGCAAGTCAGGGAAACACAGGAGGTTCTGAGGCAGGATAACGTGATTTGAATTATACTCTAAAGCAGGGGTCTGCAACCCCTGGGGCAAAGACTGGTACCAGTTGTGGCCTGTTGGGAACCGGGCTGCACAGCAGGAGGTGAGCAGTGCGTGAGCAAGTGACACTTCATCTATATTTACAGCTGCTCCCTATCACCTACATTACCGCCTGAGCTCCACATTCTGTCAGATCAGCAGCGGCATTAGATTCTCATAGGAGCATGAACCTTATTGTGAACTGTGGATGTGTGGGATCTAGGTTGGGCACTCCTTATGAGAATCTAATGCCTGATGATCTGAGGTGGAGCTGAGGCGGTGATGCTAGTACTGGGGAGTGGCTGCGAATACAGATTAACATTAGCAGTGAGGTTTGACTGCACATTCCCTCCACACCCTGGTATATAGAAGAATTGTCTTCCATGAAGCCAATCCCTGATGCCAAAAAGGTTGGGGACCACTGCTTTAAAGTGGTCACAGTGCTGTCGTGGCGAGAAAAAAATAGTAAGAGGCAAAGACAGAAGCGGGAAATAATTAAGAGGGTGCTGTGTTTAGAGAGTTACCACATGCCCCAGCAAGTCCACCTCAGGTGTCCATCTACCTGAAAGAGGTAAAAACCTATGTCCACACAAAAACGTGTACACGAATGTTCAAGTTTTGTTATTAATAGCCCAAATTAGAAACAACCCAAATGCCCATAAACTGACAAATAAAATGTGGTGTATCTATACAGTGGAATAAAAAGGAATGTAGTTCTGACACATGCTACCACACAGACAACCCTTTAAAACATCACTCTAACTAAAAGAGCTGGCAACATATCGTATGATTCCATTTAGATGAAAAGTCCAGAACAGGTAAATCCAGAGACAGAAAGTAGATTAGTGGTTACCGAGGGCTGGGGAGGTAGAGGAGATGGGATATCATGGGGTGATGGCTAAAGGATACAGGACTTCTTTTGGGGGTGATGAAGACATTCTGAAATTGATAGTGGTGATGGGTACACCACTCTGTGAGTATATTAAAAATGGCTTAAGTATCCACTTTAAATAGGTGATTTGCATGGCATATGAATTATATCTCACTAAAGCTGTTACCAAAACTTTTAAAAAGCAGTTGAGCAACAAGAAGAGGTGACTGAAGTAATTCAGAGATAGTGAGAGAATAAGCGAGAAAGAGGGGGAGGAAGAGGAGGAGAGAGGAAGGGAGGGGGAAGATAACAACTACCTAGACGTGAGCCTGAGGGGCCCAACCAGCCAGTCATTCCTGTCCTTCAAGGGTCGGACAATGTCACACTTCTTCCTCCGGGGTCTGAGTACAACTAAACTCTCTGCCATGATGGAAATGTCTAATACCATGGCCACTCCTCGTACAGCCACCAAGCACCTGAAATGGCTAGTGCAACTGAGGAAGTGAACTTTTAATTTTAACTCGTATAAATAGCCACATATGGCTAATGACTACGGCATTGGAACACTGGCATGGTTCTACATGATTTCAGATCCTCCCATCCATAAACACCTCTTGGCAGGGGACCCTCAGTTGAGCACTCAAATCAGTTTGTGGATAGCCCCTCCCTCTTGGATCAACCTTCCCAAGGAGACCTTGGGTACCTAAAGGCAGGTCCCTGATGCTAATGACAGCAGCTGCCATTTGTTGAACCTACTCTGCCACCAGGGCTCTACTTGGCTCTTCATAAGTACACCATTCATCCCCACCACAACCCTGCAATGTAGGTCATTTCCAAGGGGAGAAATCGAAAGCTGTTAGAGATGTTGAATGACTCCCAGGCTCCCAGCTGGAAAGTGGCTGAGCCAGGGTTGGACTTGGGCATCTCTGCCTCCTGAGGAAGCACTCCCCACTCAGGGCTACACCCCCTTCCCCACACTGGCATCTTCTCCCATTTTCATCTCTCCCCACCCCAGAGCACCAAGACTTCTTTCTATTTCTTAAACACATCAAGCTCCTTCCAGCTTCGGCCTCTCTGCCTCTGCAGTACCTTCTGCCCGAAACCATTCTCCTCCTGGTCATCACAAGACCAGCCTTTCCCTCATAATAGAGACTTTGCTCAAATGCCACCTCCTGAGAGGCCATCCCTAAAACAGCACCCTTCACAGACACTCTATAACACAGAATTTTTTAAAATTTCATTTAAATATCTTGAACATTATTGTATATTGTTTATTGTCTCTCGCTCTCTCCCCCTACTCAAAACATACTCACATACTCACAAGGATGTAAATTCACAAGACTCATCATCGGTCTTGCTCACCCGGGGGTAAGTAGGGGACACTCAAAAATATTTGCTGCCTGGTCCAGTGGCTCATGCCTGAAATCCTAGTACTTTGGGAGGCCGAGGCGGAAGGATTACTTGAGCCCAGGAATTCAAGACCAGCCTTGGCAACAGAGCAAGACCTCGTCTCTACAGAAAATAAAAAAATTAACCAAGCATGGTGGCACATGCCTACAGTCCCAGCTACTCGGGAAACTGAAGTGGGTGGATCGTAAGAGCCCAGGAGGTTGAGGCTGCAGTGAGCTGTGATTACGTCACTGCACTCCAGCCTGGGCAACAGAGTGAGACCCCAACTCAAAAAAAAAAATTGCTGAATGAACAGATGACATGACAAAAAACTCCAGGGCCTAGTGGCTGGAAGTATGGAAGCCTTTTCAAGTCTCCTGAAGCAGACCTGCCCACCCCACTTACTTGAAAGTACATGAACTTCATGAGCTTGGTGACCTCAGGCTCCAGCACCTCCACCGTCTTCTCGTAAATCTCCACTCGGTTGGGTTGCTCATTGCATTTCACCTGCAGGGGGTAGTGGAACTCAGACATCCTGGTTTGCCCAGGCAGGCTGGTTCATACCTGTGATCTTAGTAACAGGGCCTGTTTTCACTCCACATGTGCAATTTGGATAATAACTGGTCTGGCCACCCTAGTGAGAGGAGGCTGATGCTTGCTGGTCTTGGTGGGTAGAAGTGCTCCCCAGAGACTGGAATCAGGCGTCCTGGGAACAGAATGCCCCACCCTGTCTCTTTGTCCTGTGACCCACCTGAGAGCTGTACGTGAACTGCAAGCTCTCCCTCTTTCAGTCCTTTCCCTGTCCTTGCTCCAGTGGAACATGGCTGGATTCTAAGCAGACAGAAATGTCTGTCCATTGCTCTGGATGTGCCTGGGACAAAGCTCCCCTCACCACACCCAGGCCGGTGTCAGCCAATGTAAGATGCATCCATCAAGAAACCCACATCCCCTGCCCAGGGGTCTCCCAGAGTGCACCCTGGCGTATCACATCACACTTATGACATGCTTGCTTGCCAAGATTGCTAGGGGGAGGCTGCATCTGAACAGGGAATGAAAATGAGTACAGGACAGTCTTCACACGACTGTTTAGATATTCTTACAATGGAGGCAACACGTTAGATATTCACCAGTGGATGATTAAGTGGACAAAATACGATATAGTCACACAATATCATTATCAGCTGGTACAAGGATGAGGCAGATCTATGTGAAATGGCATGAAAAGAAGCCATAATAAACTGACAGGCGAAAAAAGCTTCAGAACAGTAAGTATCACTTGGTTCCATTTTTGGTAAGCAAAACAAAATAGCATCTGTGTGTTCATATGTAACACAGGCATGGAGAATCTGAAAGGATGCAAACCAAGCTGTTAACGGGGTCCTTGGCGTCAGGGTTATGGGAGCTCCCTGAATGTCTCCTGTGTTCTTCCTTGCACACGAGGCCTCACTTCACTCCCTACCACCTGGAGAAGCTCAGCTCTGGTTTGGGGGCAGGGTAGGGGTAACAATGCTTCCTGGAGGGGCAAGAAAAAGACATAGCTGGGACAGTCTCACCTGGGGGATGGCCCGGGAGCAGCTGCGCCAGGTGTATAGCATGACCGCATACTCGTGTCCTTCCTCCAGCATCTCATTCTGAAACAGCAGAACAGCCTCAGCAGGAGAAACCACAATGGTGCCACTGGGCATCTCAACAGCCCCCAGGCCCTAAGTTCTCACACTGCGGTCTGTGGACCAGCAGCCCAGGCATCACCTGGGGACCTTACTAGAAATGTAGACTCTCAGGCCCTGTCCTGGGCCTATGGTATAAGAATCAGCATTTCAGCAAAATTCCCAGATGACTCCCAAGCACGAGAAGTTTGAGAAGAACCGACTTAAAGTATCCTCATCAGATGTCCAAGGGTTCTGCAACCAGGCCACATTTGTCAAACAGACGGGCAGCCATCTTAGAAAGAATGAGGCAGATGTGTGTTTCCACAGCAAAGGGCATCCCAGAAATGTTAGCAAAAAAAAATAAGCAAGCAGCAAACCAGCATGTATAGGTGAAAAGGCAAAACAAGGCTGGGCGTGTAGGCTCATGCCTGTAATTCTAGCACTTTAAGAGGCTGAGGCAGGAGGCTCACTTGAGGCCAGGAGTTTGAGACTAGCCTGGGCAACATAGCAAGACCCTTCCTCTACAAAACTTTTAAAAACTAGCCAGGTGTGGTGGTGCATGCCTGTAGTCCCAGCTACTTGGGAGGCTGAGGTGGGAGAATCCCTTGAGGCTGGGAGTTTGAGGCTGCAGTGAGCTACACTAGCATCATGTCACTGCACTCCAGCCTGGGCAACAGAGCAAGATTCTGTCAAAAAATGAAAGAAAGGAAGGAAGGAAGAAAGAGAGAAAGAGGGGGTGGGGGGGGAGAAGTGGAGAGAGAGAGAAATAATTATAAATGTATATTATTATATATTGAAATTTTGATGCAACATGCACCAAGCTATGAATAGCAAGCTCTCTGTGAGGCTGGGTTATTTTATATTCCTTTTTCTATCATATAGCATTAAACTGTTCACACTTACAAGAGCTCATGTTACTATTTCATAAGCAGGAAAATTATTAGCATCAATTTTTAAAAACGAATTAGTAGAGCAGATGACAAAACCAACAACAGCATGACAAGTGAACATGAAAAATACAGCAATGACTCATCCTACTGAGACAGTGCTACTGTGGAAAGAGCCCTGAAGTCAAGGTCCAAATATCCAGGCTCAAGTCCCAGCCTCATCACCTATTAGCCCTTCAGTCTATTGTAAATCACTTATCCTAAAATTCTCCATTTCATCATCTGTTAAATGATGATACTAATAGGCTCACAGAACTTTATGAGAAGTAAATGGAACACACAGACACACAAGGTTAGCTGTAAAGTGAGTTAGAAAAACAGTCTGGCAGTGCCACAAAATGTGAACCATTGGACCCAGCAATTCCACCCTTGGGTGTATACCCAAGAGAACAGAAAACATATGTACACACAGAACCTTGTGTGGATTCAAGATTTGCTTGTAACACAAGTGTTCATAGCAGCATTATGCATAATAGCCACAAAGTGGAAATAATCCAATGTCCATCGACTGATGAATGGAGAGATAAAACATGGCATATCCATCTAATTGATTATTTGGCAATAACAAGGAATGAAGTGTGAATACTTGCTATGACATGGATAGACTTTAAAAACATTATGCTAAGTGAAAGAGGCCAGACACAAAAGACCACGTATTGAATTATTTACTTAGATGAAATGTCCAGAATAGGTAAATCCACAGAAACAGGAAGTACATTAGTGACTGCCAGGAAGTGGGGAGAGGAATTGGGAGTGACTGTTAACAGGCTGGGATGTCTTTTGGGGGTGATGAAAATTAGGTGGTGGAGATGGCTATACAACATTGCGAATATGCTGAAAGCTACTGAATTGTACACTTTAAATGGTTTTACACTACGGAGAGTACACCTTGAAAAGTACAATAAACAAATATTACTAAGGCATCTCTCTTTGTAAATGTATCAATACAAAAATGAAACTTTTATGGATATATTTTGAAACCCACATGTCACCTATTTCAGAGTATCTTGTTAGTATAACATCAGATCTGCTGAGCGCAGTGGCTCATGCTGTAATCCCAGTACATTGGGAGGCAGAGGAAAGAGAATTGCCTGAGCCCAGGAGTTCAAGACCAGCCCAGGCAACAAGGTGAAACCTCATCTATAAAATAAATTTAAAAATGAGCCAAGTGTGGTGATGTGTGCCTATAGTCCCAGCTACTCAGGAGGCTGAGGCAGAAGGATTGCCTAAGCCCAGCAGGTTGAGGCTACAGTAGCCTTGATCATGCCACTGCACTCCAGCCTGGGTGACAGAGACTCTCCCCTCCAAAAAAAGATCAGATTTAATTTGCTTATTACAATTCTGTTTTCAACAGCAAATGTCATTGACAAGTCACACTTTCAATTCTTAATTTAGAAAACCATTAAAATCAGCAACATGTTGTCCTTAAGACCAGAAAGAACCTACATCAAGCCTGTGGGTCTCTGTGCCTCAGAACACATGTAGAAAAGGGTACGTGACAGTAACTTAAGGTGCATGTGTCTTTTTTTAGCACCAAGCTATCTGCTCACTGGAAAGTGAAATTCCAACTCATTCATTCAACAAATGTTTAACTGAGCACTCATGAATCCCTGGCTCTGTGCAATGTGCTGGGAACAGGGCAGTGGATAAGAAAAATGTGAGCTCTGCCCTACGGATAGTTTGGTTGGCCATCAGCCAGATCTGTTGTAGAATTATGCCTGGAATGCAGAAGTCAGGACAATGTGGTGGAAAGAGCTCTGGGTGGGGCCTTGGGAAACTTGAGTCCTGGATCTGGCTCTTCTTAGGCCCATCTTTTAAATTTGTAAATGTTATGGTTTCCGTATTCTGGGGTAAAAAGTTGGCCTCAATCATTTGTTCTCAACCCTGGCTGCACTTTGGAGTCACCTGGGCAACACTGACTTCTAGGTCATGCTCCTGAAAAACTAAATATTTATCCTTGAGGTGGGGTCCAGGCATTGGTATTTTTTAACGATCCCCTGGGTGATTCCCTTGTCCAGCCCAGGTTGGCAGCTGCAGGCCTAAGAACCTCTAAGGCCCTTTACATGTCTAATATTCTGCAAGTCCATGACTTGAACCAAATATGAGTCCAGCTCAGATTTCAGGGCTGGTCGTGATAGATTGTGTCTCTCAGCCCCCATCCCACCCCCAGCAAAGAACCCTCAACTCTCCCATGTAGTTGGTCAATGACGTGGCTTATGCACTTTCACCTCCTCCTCTTTTCTCTGGCTATCCTGCCCTCTGAGAGGTCCATCTGGCCCAAGAGTGGGCAGGAGAAACACAAGAAGATGGACATCTAATGAACCCACCTTGCTGCAACTAAACTGCTCTAGAAAGACTGGGCAAGGTACAAGGCAGACACTGTTGACTGAAGTGAGATTTTGGTGGTATCCAGGAATGTCAACAGTATACCCCACTTGTGACTCATGTCTAAACCATATCAACACGCTTCCTGTGTAGGTAGAATAATGATGTCCTAAAGATGTCCGCATCTTAATCGCCAGAGTCAGTGTATATGTCATCTCACATGGGAAAAGGGCTCTGAGGTGTGATTAAGTTGAGAGCCTTGAGATGGGGAGGTGGTCTTGGATTATCCTTGGGGGCCCAGTGTCATCGCAAGGGCCTTACACGTGAAAGAGAGAGGCAGGAGAGTCAGAGCAGGAGATGCAAAGATGGAAGCAGAGGTCAAAGCGACATGACTGCTGGCTAGCTGGAGGCCACAAGCCAAGTTTATGTGGGCAATCTCTGGAAGCTGGAAAAGCCAAGGAAACACATTCTCCCTAGAGCTCCCAGAAAGGAATGCAGACCTGACAGCACCCTGATCTTAACCCAGTAAGACCTGTGTCGGACCTCTGATCTCAGAAACTGTAAGCAAAGAAATGTGTGTTGTTTTAGGCTACTAAGTTAGTGATACTCTGTTAGAGCAGCAATAGGAAATGAATATAACCACCCTCCAAACCAGCTCTCCTTTCCACTTCCGTCTTAGTGTCCCTGACTTGATCGTATTTCTGGAAAGCTCAGTTGGTGTGGTTCTAGCTGATAAGGTACCTCCAGTGTCTCTCACAGCCATCCCCTGGTGCCATCACCGCCATTCCGCCTTTACAGCTACCATGTAGGTAACTTTAATGATCCTGACCGATTTCTTTGCCTCATTCACTCCTACTTGCAACTCACTCTACACATAACTAGCAAGTGAACCTTATCCCTCAAACAGAGTTCTGTTCACATCTCTCCTAGGGATGAAGATCTCCCATTGCTTTTGATTTTTATTAACTGAATTAGACACTTGTTATGGGCTAAATTGTGTGACTCCCAAACTCATATGTTGAAGTCCTAACCTTAACCATATTTCAGAATGTGACTGCATTTGGAGACAGGGCCTTGAAAGAGGTGGTTAAGTTAAAATGAGGCATCAGAGGGGTCCTGATCCAATCTGGCTGCTGTCCTTACAAAAAGAGGAAATTTAGACATACAAAGAGATGCCAGGCATGTGTGCGTACAGAGAAAAGGCCACTTGCAGGTCAAGGACAGAGGCCTCTGGAGAAACCAAACATATTAAAGTCTTGATCTTGGACTTTTAATCTCCAAAACTGTGAGAAAATTAATTTCTGTTGTTGAAGTCTGTGGCACTTTGTTATGGTAGCCCGAGCAAACTAGTATGCCCTGACACTTATCTATTTTCTATAAATACTACAAACAATTTCCCTATAGTCCAAACCCAGCCGGTCTCTGAAAATTCTGGTACTTGTGTCTTTGCCTGTGCTGGGTCTTCCACCTGGAATGCCCTATCTCCTCCCTGAATGATAAAATCCTAACTATGGGAGACAGCAGGGTCTAGTGGAAAGAGACAAGGAATGGTAGTCATTCCTGGGTTTCAGGTCCAGACTCATAAGTCACTAGTTCAGGAACCACGAGTAGCTTGCTTATTAACTATTCTAGGCTTCAGTTGGGTATTATTCTAGTTGGAGGCCTAGAATAAAATGGGTATAATGTCCCCTTTGCAAATTCCAGGGCAGTTTATGAGGCTCCAATAACATCATGCATGATAATACTTTACATACATTTTCAAGTGTGACATACCCACAAGGTATCATTACTTTCCTACAGGGCCCTGCTCAAAGCCATTTATTTCATCAAGCTTTTGCTGATCCTCTCAAAAGTCCTTCAAAAAGGGAGCAACTTTGATCATGACATTTATCCTTAACTTTGTGCATCTTTATTTGTCCGCAAAGCAAAGTCTAGAGCACAAGTTGTATAGTGAGACAGAGCTGGGTCTAGATCTGTCACTCATTAGTGGTAGGACACTGAGTAAGTTGCTTAATTATTCTGGGCTCTAGTTTTCCCCATCTGTAAAATGAATATTGTGATAGAACCTACCTCATAGGGTTGATGTGAGGGGTAAACAAGATAATGTATCTAAAATATCTGCACAGAAAAAGTGTTCAATACATGGCAAGCCTTCCCATTTCCCACTTGACTCACTGAAAGTCGTCACATAACTACCCAGTGTTTACACAGCCCTCTGCTAGTACCAGGGACACAATACTTCTTGAATGAACAAGTAGGGTATATTAAGACAAGGCTACAGGAGATAACTGATACAGTGCTATGGTTGAATGCGTCTCCCAAATGTGTTGGAAACCTAATCTTTGGGGCAATAGTATTGAGGTAGGACTTTTAAGAGGTAATCAGGTTGTGAGGGCTCTGCCCTTATGAATAGATTAATGCCATTATCATGGGAGTGGGTTTGTTATAAAGGATTAGTTTGGCACATTCTCTCTCTCTCTCTCTCTCTCTCTCTTTCACCCACGTGATGCCTTCTGCCATGTAATGACATAGCAAGAAGGCACTCACCAGATGCCAGCCCCTCAACCTTGGACTCTCCAGCCTCCATAATCGGGAGCCAATAAAGTTCTGTTCATTATAAATTACCCAGCCTATGGTATCCGGCAGCACAAAATGGATTAAGACAGAGTGTGAAAGATCTATTGAGGTACAAGCAAAGCTGTAAATAGAGTATGGAATTCTTAAAATTTTGGTGCTACATGAAAAAAAAAAATCAATGGGTATCAAAGAGGAAAGGGAATGATCCCTCTATGATGGGTTAGACCCTAAGAAAGAAAATAATAATGGGCCCCATTTGCAAATGATATAGGTTACCAGCATCCTTGAGTCAATACTGTGTTATTCCAAAGTTAGAGTCAGTCTCTTTTTTGAGGCACTCTTTGCTCAAGACACAAAATTCCACACAGTATTCTAAAAAGCATAAGCCAAGGCCGAGTCAAATCCCATGTTAACCCAACAGGAACTCAGGAAAGTGAGTAGTGGGGATTAAGTTGGGCCCTAACCATGAATAGGGTTTGCAAAGCTGGAAGATAAAGAGGAATAGAACATCCTCAGGCACTGAGGGGACGGGGCAGAATGTAAGGAGGGGCATAAGCAGACCAGTCTGACTGAGGCAGGGGGAGGTGGGTCTTGGAGTAGCTGAGCACATGCCCTGGCATGAGAAGTTGCCCACAGTCCCTCCCACCCCAGCAGGGAGCTTGTCTGCATACGTGGGTCCCAGGGACTTACCATGCTGGAGTGGACCGTAGCCTGCTCAATGTACCTTGCAATGCCCGTGACAAATGCATTCCTGTCCTCGAAGTTCGTGTCAAAGTTAGCCTGTGGAATTAGAGGGCAGGAACATTTGGTAATTGGAAAACAGGTCCAAGGTGGCTGGGTGTCTGGGGAGCAAATTGCTGCTAGCAAACACCACAAGCTCTGTGGAAACCTTTCAACCTGCCCAGTCCCTCAAAACCCCACTTGTAATCCCACCGGGCAGGAGCCAGTGGACAATATCTGCCACATCTGCCCCCCATCAGTAATCGGGTTCATCAGCTGAGCTCCAGGAGAACATGCTAGAACTCCACAAGTCCAAATAGCTGCTAAAAGTTAGGATGTGCGACGCTTTAATTCAGCATTCCAGAAATACTCACCCCAGGATGCAGATACATACATACAAGGATAATCACAGCAGCATTTTTTTGTAATTAAAAAAATAAAAACTGTAAATGACCCAAATGTCCATCATCATCAAAAAGCTAAATATATAATAGTCTATCCATAAATGGACGAATAAATACCATGAGGTGGCTAAACATAATGTGGTAGTATAGTGGTACTATCATGGAAAATATCCACAATAAATTTTAAGTTAAAAAGTCAACTCAAAAAGCACTATATATATTTTCTACGATTCTCTTTTGGTAAAAACATATATATCTGCATATCTGATAAAAAATAGTTATAAGGAAACTTTTATTTGTTATATTTTTCTGTACTGCTTATAATAAAAAATATATTTATAGAATTAAAAATTTAATCTGGGTTAGAAGATGTGAATAAACCAAGCTTATGACTTGAAACTTCAAGTGTGTGCTTAACAAATCTAACCACTGAATGAAATTAAAAATATACAGTGTACTTATATTTAGTCTCCTTTAGCAGCCCAGGAATTAGCAAAAGGTCAAATACAGCTAAAAATTTCAAATGAGCACATCCTTTCTTAAGGTGGCATCTGGTCTGGCACACCCAGACAAGGGCCTCTTTGCCCTGACGGATGGTGGTTCTGAACAATCCGACGGTTTATCATAAGCTCTGCTCTCTCAGGCAAAAGCAAACAACTGTGACTAGCTTCTCTGAGCCCTTCCCGGTCATGGGGAGTTGCAGTGTTCTTCTCACATACACGAAGGAAAAGTAATTACCCAGGCAGGCTCTGGGGGTTTCTAAGTTGCAATATTTAATTCATGAGGTCAGAGCTGCCAAAACCTTGGTTGGTGCAGCAGCAAGAACAGCCGGGAAGGTATCTGGGGTCAGAACAGATCAACAAGACTTCCCTGGGGGAGGAAAATGGTCCTGGTGCACATTTGCTAGTTACTCTATTCCTTATACTAGGCTCTCCCGAAACACAAGGGACTCCATCAGCTCAAGACCTTTCTAGAAGCAGACCTCCCCTTCCCTCTGGCTTCAGGGCACATCCTCTTACGGATCCCTGGAGTTCCTGCCCCCGGGCACTATCTGCTCTTTCCATTACCTGGTACATGATGGAGGAGGGCGGAGGCTCGATGCATGGTTGCTGGTCAGGGAGTGGCAGCTCTTCGAGCAGGTCCACGTTGGACAGGGCATCTTCCAGGGTGACGTGGGTGGTCATGGCTGCAGTTTCTGTATTCTGCACCGAAAGGAAGAGAGGGACATTGGAGAATTTCTTTTCTTTTCTTTTCTTTTCTTTTTTGAGTTGGAGTCTCACTCCATCGCCCAGTGCAGTGGCACACTCACGGCTACCCCAGCGTTGACCTGCTGGGCTCTAGTGATCCTTCCACCTCAGCCTTCCAAGTAGCCAGAACTACAGGTGTGCGCTACCATGCCCGACTAATTTTTTATTTATTGTAGAGATGAGGTCTCACCAAGTTGTCCAGGCTGGTCTCGAACCCACAGGCTCTGGCAGTCCACTCGCTTCAACCTCCCAAAGTGCTGGGATTACAGGCTGAGCCACCAAGCCCGGCCAAGAATTTCAGAAGCCTCCAAACATTTCTCTTAACCTCACGGGGTCCAGTCTCCTTTTGAGGAGTAAAGGGGGTTAAGATGCATTGAGACCACTGCCACTTCTTACGGGGTGCCCCCAACCTGTGCCTTTTGTCTGTGAGGATGTCTTTACAGCTAACAGAGTACTTGTTTTGTCTATTAACCTGGCTGACACTTACCCCAACCCTCTGTGATCAGCACGGAAGGTGGTACTCTTCTCATATAACCAGAGAAAAACGAGGCTCACAGAAGTTACATGCCACCCACGCAATCACGTGGCCAAAGGCGAAGGACCTCAAGTGTTGCTAGACGTGAGAACACAGGTCACAGTTAGCCGCCGCCCCCCCCCCCGGCTTTTTGTTCTTCATAAAGATATTTATGAGTTCCACTCTTAAATTACTACACGGCACCATTATCCATGATTGTGATAGCTAAGATAATCAGCAGTAAACACAAGCCTGGGTTTTTAGGCTGATTGAGTTGGGACTAAAAGAACCTGTGAATCCAGCTTGGCTTGCAAAGATAGAAGTGTCATCATCTTCCTCAGCCTGGGTATGGTTGATGAGCCACATCAAACAAATCAGCCCTCAATGGACATTCCTGCGTCCTAGACCCTGGCAGAAGAGCTGCTTCAGTGTAACTTTGGCAGGCAGGGAAGCTGAAGAGAATTAGAACAGTGCAATTACCCGACTCGAGCTAATTGCTATTTTAAGAACTCAGCACCCAGCAAACAGAATACCCTTTTTTAAACATATGTAAAACACTGATTAAAAACTGATCATGACTTAGACTATAAATCGGGTTCCCAAAAGCTTCCTCCAAAATGATAGCTTAGAAGTCACATTCATTGATTACAATGCAATAAACTTGGAAATCAATAGTGCAAATTACACCAAAAAAAAAAAAAACCAAAAACCTCACCCTTTGAAAATTTATCAAACATATTTCAAGGTGATTCATAGCTAAAAAGAAATTCAGTATAGATGTAATAAAATATTTAGAACTGATAGAGAGCACTCATAAATGTCTTAAATGCACTTAGTAGAAAATACAAAAAGAAGGAACTTAATGTTCTATTCAAAAATCTTAATGAACAAAAACCAACCCCAGATATGAGAATAGAGGGAATGATCATTACAAAAACAGAAATAAAGCAAAATAAAACACAAACAGTAGAGGTGAACAACAAAAAAGAACTTTAAAAAAGATTATTAATAATAATAAAGCCTACCCTTAAACACACACAAATAGGAAGGGTACAAAAAAGAGGCACCACTGTGCAATCTCAGAGTCCCTCCTTCCCCACCCTGAATCCCAAGGAGGTGTGAGACAGGCCTAAGGACTGGAATTCCTTCAAGAGCAGCCTAGGCAACATAGTGAGACCTCATGCTGCCCCTAAACTAATACTTGTTTTAGGTTGGGAGAGCAGATAGGCTGGGCCATCCCTCCCACTGAGTTCTGAGCACACCTTTGTGTATTACAGTAACTTGGCCTCTTCAAGGAGAGCTTTCACTGAGCTCAGAAGTAACTAACTTCCCCTCTGCTTCCCAGGGTGGTCTCAGGCCTTCACACCTAAGCATCTTCATCTCTCCCTAGAATTCCAAGTGTGGCATTCAGTTCTACAGCAAAACCACTAGCAAATCATTAAAAAAAAAAAAGACCGTCTTCTTTCTTAAATTACTATTAAGTCCATTTTACAAGACGGGGTTAATGATTTTACTGGGCATAATGATCTACAACCGCCAAAGCCCTAATAATTCTCTGCATTATTACAAATAATAGCAACAAAAATGAAACAAACACTTCTTCAGCCCTTATTCTGTGTCAGACATTGTGCCAAGCACTCGACTGTTTTAATCTTGTATCCACCCTATAAATGTAGTTACTATGATTAGTCCCATTTTACAGATGAGCAAACAAATGCTCAGAATTTAAGCAATTTCACAAGGGGAAGAAGTGCTGGAGGCAGGGCTGACCCAGGTTTGCCCAGCTCTCTAGTCTGAGGCTGTCTTCACTACCACATATTTCCTCCCAAGTGCTTAGGCTCACATTGTGAGATGACACTAGTGAGTAGAGGTTTATTTCATACCAACCTCTGTGCTAGGTGATTGATTGATTGATTGATTTTTTTATTTCTATTTTCTTTAGGGGCCAGAGTCTCGCTCTGTCACTCAGGCTAAAGTGCAGTAGCACAATCACAGCTTGCCGCAGCCTTGACCTCCTGGGCTCAAGTGATCTTAGCCTCCCAAGTAGCTGGGACTATAGGCATGTGCCACCACCCTCACCTAATTTTTGAATTTTTTTTTTTCCCCCAGGCTGGTCCTAAACTCCTGGGCTCAAGCAATCCTGCCTCAGTCTCCCAAAGTACTGCGATTACAGGCTTGAGCCACCATGCCTGGCCCTAGGTGTTTTCAAATACACCGTATTAGTGAATCTTGGCCCTGCTTGTGCCAAAAAAATCACACGCACAGTCTTTTTTTTTTTTTTTTTTTTTTGAGTAAGAGTCTAACTCTGTCGCTCAGGCTAGAGTGCAGTGGCATGCTCATGACCACCCCAGCGTCACCTGCTGGGCTCAGGCAATCCTTCCGCCTCAGCTTTCCAAGTAGTCGGAACTACAGACTCGTGCTACCACACCTGGCTAATTTTTTATTTATGATGAGGTCTCGACAAGTTGCCCAGGCTGGTCTCGAACCCCTGAGATCAGGCAATCCTCTCACCTCAGTCTCCCAAAGTTCTGGGATTACAGGCTTGAACCACTGCACCCGGCCTCGCCTCACAACTTCTTAATAATAAAGTTCCTGGGCTCCATCCTTAAGACCAGGAAGACTGCATTTTTAAAAAGTGTCTTATCTAATTTGCAATGAGAGAAATCCAGATTAAATTTAAATGGAGATACTCTTTCTCATTGATTAGATTGACTAAAATGGAGAAGTCTGCCCATGCATGCCCTTGGGCAAGACTGAGACAGACCCTCTCTCACGCTGTTGTAGGGATGTAAAAATGGCACAACCCCTATGGAAGGACCCTAGCAATATCGAACAAGCTTCAATAAACATTTTACTTTTTGACTAGCAATCCCACTTCTAGGTGTCTATCCCAAAGACACAATGACAGAAATGCAAAAAGACATATGCACAAGACCATTCACAGTAGCACTACTTATCATAGCAAAATACTGGAAACTGCAGACATCCATTCGCGGAGGACTGTCTGCATAAACTATGGTGCCACTCTCCAGGGACCTCTGAAGCAGCAGTAAAAGAGTGCGGACCCTCTGGTGTGCAACAGTGGGTGATCTCCAGCACATGGTGTGCAGGGCATGCCCTCTCCTACTGAGGACAGGAGGTGTGCATATACCACACATGCATCTTCTACTAAAAAAAAAAATACATGGAAGGATGAGCCACATACTTCAAAAAATTGGTGACCTACACGGAAGGGAAAAAGGAGCGAATACGGTGAAGGGGCAGGGGATAGAGGCTAGAGTCCTTTGATCATGCCTTACTTTGTAGATTTGACTTTGAAACTATCAAACTATTTTACTTAATCATAAAATAAAATTTACATTTATAAGGCAATACCCAAAACAAAAATGAAACAAAACAAACGGACACGTATGTGCATAAACTATTGTAGTGACCCCACAGAGTGATTTTAAAATTCAGTTATTTGATGCCTGTCGAGTGTAAAGACATTGAATAGAGACCTGGTTTTTATTACTTTGTTACTGTTAGAGGCTGCCAGTAAATCAATTTTAATGTTGAAAATTGGTAAACAGGCCAGGTGTGGTGGCTCATGCTTGTAATCTCACTTTGGGAGGCAGAGGCAAGAGGATTGCCTAAGCCAGGGGTTCGAGACCAGCCTGGGCAACTTGGTGAGACCTCATCTTTACAATAAATTTTTTAAAATTTAGCTGGGTGTGGTGGTACCTGCCCATAGTTCCAACTACTTGGAAGGCTGAGGCAGAAGGGAAGGCTGAGGCAGAAGGATCACCTGAGCCCAGGTGGAGGCTGCAGTAGCCATGAGCATGCCACTGCACTCCAGCCTGGATGACAGAGAGACTACAACTCAAAGAAAGAAAAGAAAAAAAGAAAGGAAAATAGGTAAATAAAAGGAAAAAAACATTTAACCTGTCTTTCCTAATCAAACTATGCCACTAGATAACCAAATTGCAGAAGAGAGGGATGTCTCTCTCCATAAAGTTGTTTTTTCCTCTTGCTCAGAAAAAAAAAGAATTAGAATATCCCTATTTTCCCAAGTCCCTATGAACAAATGGGTCTAGGCTCTGATTGTCAGCAGTTGCTAACATCCCAGAATGAAAGACAAGCAGACATGAACTAGTGCTTCCTGCTGAAAAGACATACCATCACCTTGAAGAATGTTGGACCCAAAATGAAATACCTGAGTCTAATCAAGCCTTTGACACCAATTCAGTGGAACTACAGCAGGTAGAAGACCATGCTATAATATACTCCTGTGATGAAATCAATAAAATACAACCTATGACAAACTCTGTTGGACAAATGACTCAGGGCTTTCCACAAGTAAATGTAAAGAAAAAAAAAAAAGAGATGGGGGAAGCTTTAGATGTTAAAGAAACCTAACACACTATCACATGTGGACCTTATTAGAATCCTATTTCAAACAAACCATCATGAAAATAAAATTACATTTATGAGAAAATTGGAATATGTATACTGATGGGATGATATTTGATAATATTAAGGAAATAGTGGGGGTTTTTTAAGGTGTGATGACATCAAGGTTATGTTTTTTCTTTTTTTTTTTTTTTTGAGTTGGAGTCTCACTCTGTCACCCAGACTGGAGTGCAGTGGCCGCTCCCGGCCACCGCAGCCTCGACCTGCTGGGCTCCGGCGATCCTTCTGCCTCAGCCTTCCAAGTAGCTGGAACTACAGGC
>CAUYQG010057232.1:0-51386 GCA_963574415.1 Tarsius wallacei | reverse complement strand
ACAACAGCAAAAACATGGAACCGACCATGTTGCCCATCAAAGCTGGACTGGATAAATTTAAAAAAAAGTGGTACATATACACAATGGAATATTATGCAGCCATAAAGAAGGACAAACATATAGACTTTGCAGCAACTTGGATGGATTTGGAGTTGATCATACTCAGTGATCCGTCACAGAAACAAAGAACAGAGCACCATATGTTCTCACTCATAAGCAAGTCTTTAACAATTTTAATACTGTAAGAAAGGGATTGGCAGTAGTGGGAAACTGTCAGGGGAGAGAAGGTGGGATTGGCAGTTGAGGGAAACTGCTAGGGGAGGGAGGGGCATCCCTCATCAACTAGGGTACCTGCATAATCAACGTTTGTATACCTAACCCTGAATTGTACCCCACATCTTTATAATAAAAAAGAAACAAAAATAAATTAGAGAAGTCAAAAGTCAGCAGAAACAGCAGACACAGAAGGAAGAGACACAGTCTATAGCTGGTTTGGAAGCTTCTTCTACAAACAAGGAAATGATACAAATTGGTCGGTTCTTTGAGAGGGGTAGGAATGGGAAATGACACTAGCATTCCTGTTGTGCCCAGGGTGTTTATCTAGAGAGCTCTATGGCACAACTAAAGAGGGTGGCATCATGGTTCTCAGCTTCCTGGCTTTGACAATGACTTCTGTGTCCGAGTCTGAAGCAAGAGAGCAGGTGCTGCCCTCTATCAGGGAAAGCAGGCAGTGGCCTCTGAGTTAAAGACCACGGGGTCTTTTCCATAGAGTCTGTGCAGTATAAGAACCTCCTGAGTCTTTTATGTCACAAGAGAGATGAAGGATGGCCCCAGCCTTTCTTCCATCTCAACGGAAACTGAAGGTTCCCCTAGTAAAGCAGATTTAGTCAATTTAAGAGAAATAAAGAAATGGGAAATTTTGTACTCTAGCGTTAAGAAGTGAAATTCATGTCCCCTACAAAGTCCTTTGTGTTCAGTATAATGCCTAAAAGATGAGTAATCACTAGATTATTTTTTATTATTTTAAATTTATGAATAGCTAAATTTCTTGTAAAACTGTGATCAAGATATAAGGTTGCTGTAAGAATTCAAAGATTAGGAATGCCTGTAGTGGTGGTTTGCATAATGCTGATGTAAGAAAGATATTTAATGAACTGGAGCTACTCAACACATTTATGCATGTTTATTTTATTATCTTTTTTATTTAGGAGCTGACACCTGAAGTTCTGGGAGAAAACCTCACAACAAACTGTCCTGCAGCTCTTTTCTCATACTATATTAACGTGCAACTCCAATGAACGAGGTGATGCCAATTTTCTTCTTGAGTTGGGCGATTCAGATGTGTTCTTTTTACCAGCTGTCTGCATTCTACCTTAGTTATGGCTTTTCATTTTATTTGTGGAGAGATGGGATCTTATCTTCACTTTTGCTTAGTGACCCTCGTGTTGCAAGTATTATAATAATGCCTTCCCAAAACACAAAGTCCTTTTTCTTAATCTGAATCTCTGGACTTCGGTTTCTGTAGGCTGACTTGACAAAATTCAGATCTGACTCCTACCAAGTTAAGAAGTCAACAAAGAATGACTGGACCTGGACCTTCTGGGGGACATGATTGGATATGGTGTGAACCCTTTCTAAAAAAACAGCCACAGTCTGGCATGCTGCACTCATGGACTATTAATGCTGCTGGTTTCTTTTCCTGTAATGTGGTTTGTGTACGCAGAAGGTTGGAACTGTTGAGAATATATGTGAGAGATTAAATAAGTGTAAGTAGCATAGAGACAAAAGCCATTTTAAGATATACATTTGAGTCAAGAATTTTATTAAAGATTAATTGAAAAAATCTGGAAGACTACTCAACTAAGTCATCCAGATTGATAATGATCCTTCAAACATTTTTAAGTAAACTGGGAACTTGGGAACACATTCTGGTAAAAAGAGACAAGCCAGCTCCACCACTTACTGGCGGAATTACTTTGATAGCTCAGATTACTCATCACTGTTCCTCAATTTCTTGATATGAAATAAGAGCCATTTTTTGTTCTAAATAAGTTAATATACGTGAAGTGCTTAAAATCATAGCAATCACACATTTCATATTAGTATTGCTATTTGTGATGCGGTATTGGTTGTCTTAACATGTCTTCCTCTTTCTCTCTCTGCCCCCCTCTGTTCTTTCCTGGCTAGACACCAGAAGTAGAACGATTGTGTCCAAGTGTTTTCTTTTATTGCACATCTTACCAAAATGTACTACAAAAATAAAAGTGAGGCACATTTTTATTAACACCGGCAGAGAATGAAAGTAAATGCTTTCTTATCCCTCTAACACTTCATCATCAACCTTATGATTTTGCCCATCTTTTTTTGGTTAAAAATGCTCTTCCATTACTGTTTCAATTTATTTTCCCCTGAGGACTGGGGGGGGGGGCATGTTTCTTTTCAATATGTGTATTTGCCATTTTCTGTTCTTCTTCTTTGAGTTATTTTTTTGTTACTTGTTTGTAGAATTTGCACATTTTTTTCCTCCTGATAGGTTTGTCTTTTACTTATTGATTTTTGAAGCTTTTAATATATTCTGGATGTTACTCTTTTCTTTCTTATAAATTCAATACATATTTCCACATTTATTACTTACTATTTAATCCTTTTTGTAGTCTTTTGTGTGTAGAAATTTTATATGTTGAGAGTCAAGTATATTAGTGCTTCTTTTCTGGCATTCCATTCTGTCTCCTGTTTGAAACAGCCTTTCTCACCTCAAGGTTTTATCACTGAGTGAGTGTGTGTGTGTGTGTGTGTGTGTGTGTATGCATACATATAAATATAAATAACTTAACAAATATATGTTTATGCATTATTTGTATATTATTCTAATGCTTTCATGCTTCATTTCAGGGTTCAATAAACAGGCTTTGCTATAGTGTATTTGTTATGACCACAAAATACTTTAAAAGGCAATGTAACAATGGAACCAGTTACTTATTATGCTCAAGTATCTGAAAGCCTTATTTTTTTAAACTCCAGGTTGATGTCACAGGTCCATGTTAGTGGCCTGTCTTTTATGGGCATTTGAGTTTGAACACTTTTTAAAAAAAAGTTTAGCTTTTAGTCTATCTCTAATGAACTTATTTTCAAAAAGATAAGCCATTTCCCCCAACATTACGCTATGGAATATACTTATCTTTTAATTTTAGAAAATTCAAGCTTAAGTATCTCTTACGGTATTTGAATTCTTTTTGCTGTGGAGTCAGCAGATGTTAAGATAATTGAAATAATTGACATTTCTCCTTAAAGCCTTTCATAGTTACAGAGCTAAGGAATGAGAATAGATCAGTTACAGCTGGACTGTCTAGAGGAGAAGACTGTCAAGATATAAAATGTTAGATTTAGATGTATCTTAGAGACAGTGTGTGGAAAATTCAAACCCAGCAATTTGGGGCTTTACTCAGATAATTGGATCTAGTCAGAGACAAGATTAGACTCCAATTCACTGCACTTCTTTCCATGAAGCTCAGTCTGCACTGGCTGATGCTATTAAGTGGTACTCTTATGATTTCCTCTTGAAATGTGCGTATTCCAACCAGAGAGGAACAAGAAATAAAGTTGGGAATGGCTCACAGAAATACGAGAAAAACAGCAAAAGATATGTTTTCTTAAATGATTAAGACTTTTGTGATTTTGCAAGAAATCCTGCAATCTAGATTCTTCAATATCCCCAAATCCATTTACAGTGCATATTTTACAGGAACATAGTATAGTGATTAAAGGATAGACCTTGACTTTGATGTTGACACTCACAGATTATGTGAAATCAAATAAGTTACATACCCTCTCTGCCTCAGCTTTCTCTTATCTAAAATGAGGACATAGCTGGGCTCGGTGGCTCAGCCTGTTATCCCGAGCTTTGGGAGGCTGAGGTGAGTGGATTGCCTTACCCCGCGGGCTCGAGACCCGCCTGGGCAACTTGGCGAGACCTCATCTCTACAAAAATCAAAAAATTAGCCTGGCGTGGTGGCACACGCCTGTAGTTCCAGCTACTCGGAAGGCTGAGGAGAAAGGATTGCCGGAGCCCCGCAGATCGAGGCTGCTGTGGTCGGGAGCGGCCACTGCACTCCAGTCTAGGTGACAGAGTGAGACTCCAACTCAAAAAAAAAATGAGGACAATAGTAATAATTATCTTATACAGTGAACATAAAGATTAAATAATTTATCCTCTGAAATATTTAAGTTTTGCTTATGTAACACATGGTTAGTCATGATATATTGGCATCAGTTATTTATCTTTTTGCATACAACTTGATATATAATAGTGCAAAAAGATTGATTATAGAAGACAGAATAAATGAATGAGGCAGAAGTGAACCTGACTGCTTATACTTGATAATTTTAAAGAAAAGGCAAAACAAACTTAATTTTACTCCAAATAAGTAAAATCTTTCATATTTATGGCTTTGTTAATTCCTACATCAAAAGTATGTGGTATAGACAGGCAAAAAAATAAGTAACTCTCCTATCTTTATTTTTATTGAAATAAAATTTTCAAACAGTGAAAAATTAGGACCATAAGTATATATGCAAAGAATCTTAAGTATATAATAAATGTATACATCTATACAGTTATGTACATTTTAAAACAAATACATTTGTAAAGCAAATATATACATCCCAGTATCTACCATGCCGAGGTAACAGATTTTTTTTTTAAAGCTGGATTTATTGAGAGGACAGAAAAGCTCCCACAGTGGGAGGGGACCCGAAAGCGTTGCCGGTAACAGATGTTTTTAACAAGAAAATTATCTTGTATTCTCTTCCAGTTAATATTTCTCTCCCAAAGATAGTCACCGTTCTGATTTCTTTCATCATAAGTTAATTCTATCTGAATTTCCTAAAAGTGAAATAATAGTGTATATACTCTTTTGTATCTGACTTCACTCAGTATTTTTTAAAAAATTATTATTGTGAGGTCATCTGTAGTTAATTACATTTATTGAGTAGTACTTAATTTTATAAATGTAATGACAATTTATTTATTCATTCTCTTCTTTATGTCTATTTGAGTTCTTGTCAGTTTTTTGCTACTTTGAGAAAAGCTGCTATATTCTTGTGTAAGATATTTCATGAATATACTTAGAAGTGGAACTCCCGGCCCATAGGTAGCTGTGTGTTTGTAAGAAACCATCAAACTGCCTTCCAGTGTTGCATAACTATATACTTCTGCAAACAATATATGAGAGTTTTAGTTGCTCTGAATCCTGGTCAACATTGGGCATTGTCAGTCTTCCTAATTTTAACTATTCAGCGGGTATGACATGATTTAAAATGCAATTTACCTGATGACAAATGATGCTAAACATCTTTTCATGTATTATTAGTGTGTGTGTGTATTTTCATTTATGAATGGCAGATCCAGGCTGCAGTGCAAGTAGCCATGCTGGTTGGGCCATTTGATCCAGCAGACCCTAGGGTCTTGGAAGGGTTGACGGCATGAAAGGAAATAGTGTGGAGTTTATGGATAGCCTATATAAGAAAAACACAGCACAGGCCCCTGGGAGATCAGAAAAAAGTGATGGCATTCTCAACAAAGAATTATATGCCTTTTAAAAAATTGGGCCATTTCTCTTATTATTATTGAGTTGTTGGAGTCACTCGTATTTGGGTACAGGAGCTTCCCTCACCTACTCTCAAGGTCCACAGGCTGATAACTAGGAATGGCATAGCCTGGAGAAGATGTGTTAAGCCTGGTAAGGGTGGAAAATAACCATGCATTGAAAGTTTATTATCTACCATGCATTGTAGGAATCTAGTGTGTACTGGCGGAAGCCGGGAGAGCACTCTTGATATTAGGTTTGTAGGGTACTTGACTAAAGAAGTTAGAATGTGAGACTGGATAAGTTAGAATTTGTTGCCTCAGGGCATGCTCTCAGGATTTAACACTTGAACCAGGGCCTCGGAGAATGGGCAAGCTCACTGCTAGGGTGGTACTTGGAAGCCTAACCAAAGCAACGGGTAATGACCCGTGAAGTGAAAATACTTGAGCTGTGCCTTGGAAAATGGAATAGGAAGGCATAAAGAAGCTGAGGAAAATGATCGTGCTGGAATTGATACAAAATGTGACGCCAGAAGAGTCAGCAGAAAATTATGATCCATGGAAAGGTCTGAGGGCTAGCATTTACCAAGACCATCTGGAATGCCCTGATGTGAAGGACACCAGATTCACTAAGAAGTCCAGTGGTGGCTCTCCTCTGCAGAGAGTAGGTGATGAATACTATGAAGATTCAGGGACCTGCCAATTCCATCAAGATTGTAGGTTCTCAGAAAGTGCTGGAATATCTCTTCCAATGCAAAAGGTTAATTGTTTTGTTTTATATTTCCAACTTCCAAGAGGCCTTTTGGGGGTTCTGCAGGCAATACATCCCACACCTAGGAATGCACCCTCAGCCCTTATAGTGGATGACATGGAAGTCTTCAAGATTTGAGTGGCGCTCGGAGCAGGGAATGACTCCACCGCAAATCCAGGTTGCAGTGCAAGTAGCCATGCTGGTTAGGCCATTTGGTCCAGCAGACCCTGTGGTCTTTGAGGTGCTGACAGCATGAAAGGAAGCAGTGTGGAGTTCATGGTGAGCTTGTATAAGAAAAACACAGCACAGGCCCCTGGGAGATCAGAAAAAAGTGATGGCATTCTCAACAAAGAATTATATGCCTTTTCAGGAATAGCTTCCTGACAGAGGGCCCAGTAATGCTTGGCCATTGGTAGATGTCTGGAATTGAGCTTGGCTGTATTGGACTTTTCAGGATAGAATTCATTTCTAAGATAGAAATGGCAAGTCCAGGACTGAATCTGAGCAGGACCAAAGGGCATGAGCAATGTATGCCAATGCCCATTGTTTCCTTACACTTATGGTATCCAGGGGGCTGATAATTCTGTCTGAAGGAAGATGAAATGCTCTGAGTTTGCCAAATGGATGGGATGGCTTAGAGTTTGGGTGCAAGCTGAAAATAGATGGCAACTGGATTACAGCCACATTACAGGAGACGGATTTGATGGGAACCCGCATATAGACCTGTGACCTTCCTTTTGTTCAGCTTTCTGCTCTCCAGAAGGATTTCCCCACAAATCGCAGGTGTTTAATCTTCCCCAAACTCTGATTCCTGCTTCCTCATCTAAGTGAAAATCCTGTGTTCTACTTTGATTTTGCCCCCTGCACCCTGGTTCTGGAATTGCCCTCCCAAACAAAAGGAGGAATGTGAGCTTACTTCTTGTATTTTCTCTCTCTCGGTGATTATAATACAGTGCTGCATGTTTGCCTTCTGAAAGTCATGTTTCATGCAGCTTTTTTCCAGTCTGATACCTATCATGGCGGAAGGCAAGTCTCAAACTGATCCTTCCATTATCATAGAGAGTAGAAATCTTTCTCTTTTTTAAATCATGACTTGGCACAGCCTCAAACTCTTGGGCTTGAACAATTCTCCCTTCTCAGCCTCCTAAGTAACTGGGACTACAGGCACATGCTATCTCACCTGGCTAAGTTTTTGATTTTTTTTTTTTTTAGAGACAAGGTCTCAGTATGTTGCTCAGGCTGGTCTTGAACTACTGGGCTCAAGCAATCCTTCTGCCTCACCTTCCCAAAGTGTGAGATTACAGGCATGAGCTGCCATGTTTAGCTCTATTCTGTTTTCAACTGAATTAATATAGACACTTAGGTGGCATTCAAAACAGTTAATGACAGTCAGGCCTTGAATTTAGCTCCAATTCCCAACCCATTATTATCTCCAATACATCCAGGATGGCAAACTATTACCTCTTTAATTTGATGTAATAATTCTGTTTGATTACAAACATCTTTCAGCCTGGGCTTGATGAAAAAGTGTGACATACTTAGATTTTGATGGCTGCATGGTCATAGGAGGGAACTATCTTGGTCCACAGTTTATATTCTAGAATCATTTTAAAATCAATGTTTTCAGTTAACATTGATTGATTAACATAGAGAAGCAATTTGTTAGAACTAAAATATGCTGACATCAGCAAGTGATCTGGAATTTCCCTTATGGGTTTGGTCTCCTGTTTTTCCAGTTTTGAGCAGACAAGTGGATGTCTCCCAGATGGAGATGGTTTGAATTAAAGAGGCATGGCATAGGATAGTGTGAGTCCATTTTCTCTTCCATGTTTTTACTTCTTCGCTTTTGTATACCACATCTGCCAAGCTCTCCTCCTTGGCACTTAATGCTGTTTCTGAAGCAAGACAGCATGGGGACGCTTAGGCTAGATGGTATGCATAACAAATGCCTGAACTTTACTGTGGATCTATTTTACTGAGGGCTTCTGCCCCTGAAAAAGAAAACTGAAGATCCAAACAGCT
Source organism: Tarsius wallacei (assembly GCA_963574415.1). Lineage (NCBI taxonomy): Eukaryota > Metazoa > Chordata > Mammalia > Primates > Tarsiidae > Tarsius > Tarsius wallacei. The sequence goes on along the minus strand of CAUYQG010057232.1, from coordinate 43,029 downwards.
CAATTAGCAATTGTTCTTAGCATTCATTTTTGGACCCAAGGATGTTTGGCTAATTTTACAGTTGGCTTTAGCTAGAGTGATTACTGAAAGTCTCCTGCATCCATTATGGCAGATTCGACATGTGAAAATCCTCATTTCGGCAGCAGCAACTCAAGTGGAAAACTGAAAATCCCCAAACAGAAAATTAACAAACACTTGTTATGTCATAGCTCAAGCGTGTGGTATTCTTTTCTTCCCCCTGAACAAAATTATCCTGGCCTTCTAGCCCATGCACGAAGCTATTTTACAATATCCCAGGGGAAAGGCACCCTGTGGCCTTTCCCCTGGGATGATTTAATCGTGAAAGACGAACCTTTAAATAAGGGAGATGGAAACGTCTTCGGAAAGAGTCACTGGGGACACCAGGACTTGAAGGACTCTTCACATAATTCAGTCCTACTTGATATTCTGAACACCAGAGACGTGGCATGAGTGGAGGTTCTCGCAGGTGAATGCAGCTTCATGGAGCGAAATCTTCCCTTCTCAGCATCACTTTTTGAACAGTGAGTTGATATTATTCACGTTTAACCAAGGGTATAGGCCAGAGGAAACTTCTAAATATCAGATCATTTTTTACTTTATTGTTTTTACTGCTTGACTTTCATTGCATAATTGATAATATTTCAATATAATATTAGCCTCTTTCCTCCCTTTTTTTCTGAGTCGGAGTCTCACTCTGTCGCCCAGACTGGAGTGCAGTGGCACTCTCCTGGCCACCGCAGCCTTGACCCGCCTGGCTCCGGCGATCCTTCCACCTCAGCCTCTCAAGTGGCCGGAACCGCAGGCGTGTACTACCACACCCAGCTAATTTTTGATTCATTGTAGAGATGAGGTCTCGCCAAGTTACCCAAGTGGGTCACGAACCCGCGGGCTGAGACAATTCACTCACCTCCGCCTCCCAAAACTCAGGATTATAGGCTGAGCCACCGAGCCCGGCTGTCTCTTTTTTTTTAAATTAGGAAACATGACACATATTTCCCCCACTCTTGTTCTATGGGTAGGGTTAATGCTTAATGCAGAGAGATGGGTGAGTTATTGCTCATCTTCGAATTTAAAAGGTGACTCTTAAAGTGCAGAGCAGAGACGATGCATATTCGAGAATGAAGTGTGTATGTGTTGTATTGCTAGCACCTACTTTGTGTTTTTATTTGTTTCATTTTGATTTTTGAGCATCAAAAGCCAAAGCTTATGCCCTAAGCCGTGGATTTGGGGCTAACTGATGAAAAGTGAGACTTTCCTTGAAGGTAGGTAAGGTCTGGACTTGGGAAGAGGACATACACAGGAGATAGAGCTACAGCTCAGGCTCGAGGGAGCACCTGTTTCCTCCCCACTTCCAGAATCTCCAATGATGGAGAGAGGATTGATAGAAACCTCAGCGAGTTTTGTGAGAGAATTTGTAGGCAGAAATAGCTCTGTACTCCATCCTTGGGAGAAGTCCAAGAAGATGAACAAAGAGCTACAATGTGTCTACTCTGAGATTTGGATTGCAGCCATTTGTGGAAAGGGTAATTACTATTTCTAGGAACAAGAGGGACCAGGGCAGCACCCTATGCCTTTAGCAGGCCCCAGAGTGGAATGAGGGAACATTCAAACATTTCTATGGGGTAGAAACAAGAAAATGGCCAAGAGAGGACTAGCAACCCTGAAGGAGCCTGGATGGGGGAAAAATCACAGTGACTTCCAGCAGGGAACCGATGACTGTAGGTCACAGCGACTGTGGACATCAGTGCCATATGCAGCAGATATTATAGAAGACCTTGGAGGTCAAAGGATGGCTGTGGATATGCTACCCCACAAGTTCCCTCCCCCACTCAGCCCTCCCAGGGCTGAGAATCCCCGACTGTTCAATCTCAGACCGAGATTGACTGAATTTATCCAGAACAGACTGAATGCATCTGGAAATCACTAGATAAAATTTCTGTTATGAGACAGAAAAATGTGTATCTGAGACAGAAATTGAGTTCAGCGGTAAGAAAATTTGAACTTTTATATTTATATTTGTGGTTTTGGAAATTCACAATTCCTTCAATTGGGCTTAATATTCATATGAATATTCTTATTCGCACCTGCAATGGCCACATCCCTCTAAAAGCCTTTCCCTGTCCTCTCTCTGGCTCCCCGGGTAGCAGTGCAACTTTCTTCTCAAATGAGGTGGTCCAAGATTCAGTTTATTCTTTTTATGATTAAATCACTTCTCTCCTTTGACCGTGGTTTTACATCCATATCTGTGTATTATATCACATTATTTATATGGTATACAATGGGATACTTAGAGAGGTTGAGTTATTGATTAACAGTGAACCCTAAGTCTTGCCTTCATATTTTCTTTGTTTCTAGAACTCTATTTTTGTTATTTTTCTTCAGTGATTCTTAATCCTGGTGTTATATGAGAACCATTTTGGTTTCTCTTAAAAAATACCAAGTGTCCTGGCCCAATCCATCAATGGCCCAGGAAATCAATTCTTTCTTCCTATCCCTCCTCCCTCCCTCTGCTTTCCTTCCTTCTTTCTTCAGTGCTCAATGCCCCACTCTCTCTTTTTCCCTACTCTGCAGCCAGGGCTGAGAACAAATTCCTTATACCATACTGTCTCCTACTTCAGCTTTCTTCCCTCTTTGCTCCCGTGACTGACATGTAGCCTAAAACCACTCCCATCCAGCTTTGTAGATAAACCAGGGACAAGATAGCCAGCAAATAACCCACTATCGGGTCCCTTTCGGCGGAGGAGCATCTGGATAATTGATTTTCAACTCTTTTGTTCCCTTATTATTTGAGGTCACCAAAGGCAGAGGGAGAACAATGTTTTTGCATAATGAATACAAATATTGGTTGAGGGAATAATTAGGCTGCAAGCTCATCATGATTGTCACTCTGCAGGCACCAAGGAAAGGGGTTGTTATTTGTCTGTATTGACCCTAGTAGATGCACCAGAGGCCTCTATTCCCCCAACATTCTATCTGGCAGTTGATAATTAATAAAACTAATCATAACAGCCATTCCTGTTGCCAGGATTGCTTTTTCTGCTGAGCGAAAGGGTCAAGAACTATATTGCTGGGAAGGAACATCAACAAAGCCTATTTATCTCTGAATGGATAGAAAATGAGCACTGGATTAGCTGGATCTTCCCACACACTGAGCCTTTTGTAACATTAATCTATCTTGTTTTTTAACTTCTAGCGTTGATATCCAAGCTAGTATATGGGGGCAGTGCTGGTGAGATGAGGTGAAGGGAAGTCGAGCAGCTCAGGAAAGGAAGAATAAAGCAGACAAGTGGGCATCACTTGAGGGCTGTAATTTGTTCTCCTTATGTCCACAATATTTTGATTCTATCCACTCCTTTCCCCTACTGTCCTTGAACTCTGCATCCTGGAAATAGATATAAGGCTCATTTGTTAGCACTTGGCCAATGGTCTCTTCCCCGGCCTTGGAACCTGGGTTTGCTCTTCTAGGGTTTGTGGGTCAGGTTCACTCTTGTCTGCCTTATGTATGAACTGTGTGCCTGTGAACAAGTCATTTCTCACTCGTAAGCCTGGTTTCCTGGGTTGTCAAGGGGGAATGACAGCAGTGGCTCTCTCAATTTTCACCAACGTGACTGGCTTCCTCTTTCTGTACCCTTTTGCCATTAAAAAGAAGTCTCATTTCCTCCTACTGGCTGAGAGGATCCTCAATCTATTGTGAGTGTTATTATCATTTGTATCAACTTGCTCAACCCCTAAATAACTGACAAAATGGTGACCACTGATACTGCCACTGGTACCCAGTATTTGTTTCCAGGCTATATAGTATAAAATTATGAATATATATTATTTATGTTTCCAGTCTGATGCTGGATGTTACTTTTCCAACTATAAACACACTGCAGAATATAGCTTTATTTTGATAAAATTGAATAGTCTCATTCTATTATTCTGTCTTCAAAAAAATCTTTTGGAAGCAATTATGTGGACAAACAGCACAGCTCGAAATATTATAGGGCGGGAGACAATACATTTAAATCATCCATCAAATGGTGGGATACTTAGTAAACGGTAGGTAGGATGATGATCATTGTAAATGCACAAGCGTTTACTCATTGCCAGCTCTGGTTAGGTGCTAGGAATACATGAGTAGATAGAAAGTTTCTAACTTGAGGTGTTGAAAGCCTGGCTTTCTTTATTATATGGCTTTCGACTCCTTCTTGGTTACATGCCCATCTGTGGGGAAAACTTCTTTATTGCTTAGAACAGAATTGGGGGGCAGGCAGCCCAGACCTGAAGTTGAACCTGACGTTGTCACTCTTGCTGACCTCAGATTCACTTTTCTGTCCCAGGCACTGTTTGCAGCGCTCTCAGCAACAATACAGCAATGCGTGCCCTAAAACCTAGCTCCAAAATTGCCTCTTTTACTTTAATATTTTCCGATTAAAATTCCTATACTGAATTCAGTGGAAAAGTAATTTTTTTTTCAGTTGGAGTCTCACTCCCTCGCCCAGGCTGGAATGCAGTGGCATACTCATGGCTACCCTGGTGTTCACCTGCTGGGCTCTGGTGATCCTACCGCCTACAGCCTTCCAAGTAGCCAGAACTAACTACAGGCGTGCACTACCATGCCTGGCTAATTTTTTAAAAAAATTTATTGCAGAGATGAGATCTTGCCAAATTGCCTGGGCTGGTCTCGAACCCACGGGCTCAGGCAATCCACTCGCCTCGGCCTCCCAAAGCGCTGGGATGACAGGCTGAGCCACTGAACATGGTTGGGAAAATAATCTTGCTGAACACATTCATTTTTAAAATGTTACTAAAGGAACAGAAGGCAGCGTTTGCCATATTTCTATGTTAACTCCTTCTCTATTTAGTTTATTCAACAACCATTTATTGATCCTCACAAATAGTAGGGATACAAAATGAAGAAGTCATATTGATGGAGTAGGCAGGTTAGACTACGAAAACTTCAAGGCTGTTGGAAGAGTCCCAAACTCACTGATGCCCGCCACAGCTGGTTCAGAATCATGCGTGCAAGCAAGTGGCCTGGTTATCGGAAACTTCACACCTACCCAACTGCTATTGCCCTTATTCAATACACCTGCAGCACTGTAGTCTGTCTATCCAGGAAGCTTGACCACCATGGATGGAACTAGCTTAGAGACCCTCCTGGAGCACATGTATCAGCAGCCAAGTTTGATCTATGATAACCATAACTGATTTTTATCTTCATTGTAATACTATTAGCATAGAATTACTCTAGGTGAGCCTCCCACTCCCATCATACACCTGAAGCCATGGTGGTATGGGTATGACCCTATAAAGGCTGAAACTCCTTGATCCGATGTGAGGGAGGAGTAACAGAGACCCTAAGACCACCCATCTCTAAAAAAAGCCCACCCCAAAACCCACTCCTCAATCAAGGCGTAGCTCAACAATAGTTGGGGACAAAAGTGTAGCTTTCTGTAGGCTGCTTCTTCCTGCTTGTCCCTCTTGAGAGTGTGCTCTTCTTTGCTTAATAAAGCAATAAATAAAATAATAAATAAAAAAATACCTGCTCATCCTGCTTCTCTGTGTGCCTGCAGATTCATTCCAGATGTGAACACAAAAACCTGTTGTCAACCTTCTCACACTGGGAGACGCACCCTGTCTCCTGGTAACAGATTTGGGTGGCTCTGCCAGGACCCGACAAGTGAGATCTCTCCTGCCGTCGATGAGTTTGAGTGCTCGCTTGCGAGGCTTGAACACTTGGCTTGTTTTGTCACTGTCAAGCTGACCATTTCTCTCCCTGCTTGCTCACCACCTCTCAACTGTGGCTGGCCTCTACCGAAGAGGCTGGAGTGGGGGAGATGGGAGGTCGTCACTTCCTCTGTCTCTGGGTCTCCTTACAATCCTCTTCGGGAATCTACAGCTAAACTCCTTTCAGCTTCAGACTCACTGCTCCCTCCAACTGAGCCTTGGTTTCAGTTCACCTTGACAGGTGGCCAGCAAGGTGGTGAGGCTTCTAGTTCCAACCAACAGGAGACTCATGGGAGTGGCCAGAGTTTGCTCCTCAGTCTCAGGAGGATGGGAGACTTTCCTCTGATCCTCCCAGAAGTCTCAGGAGGATGGGAGACTTTCCTCTGATTGTGTCTAATCTGATCATCTCTATCTTCTGTCAACCCTCCTTCCTGACTTTCTCATGGTCTTTCAGCATCTTCACACCACATGTCACGACTATTGCGCTGGTTGATGCTGCCTCTGTGTCCAATCGCCGCTGCCCTGAGTGACCTTACTGTCATCTCTGCCGAGGGGATGAACAACAGGAGTCATTCTGAGTCCCCCTGCTTCCCGATCTTCCTTATTCTGATCCTCTCCATCTTCCGTGTGTCCTTAAACATCTACTTTGTACACTGTCAAAAGATCAGGGCACAACATTTGACTCTGGTGTACAAGGTTCATTCTTTCCACAGTCTGGTGACCACACTTACTCAATGAGTTGGGCGGCCCAGGAGCTCAGCCCGACCTGCTCTGTCTCAGGTCGCCCTCCCATCCTTCTTCTGGGCCAAGTCCCTTTCTGTTTCATCTTGCCATGTTTGCTCTTGTAAGTTGGTTAAAATATCTGGGTAATGGAGTTTGTGACAGAGGGAGTCATCATTGCAGGCGAGGATTTAGAAATCCTTGGTACTCTCTTGGTTGAGACCTACCACGCATGAGGCCAGAGGGCATGAGTCACGTGTGCCCACTTTTAGTGAATGTGGGAATTCACCTTGGAGTCCTATCATGAATAGGGCCCAGGCAAGTTTGGTCCTTACAGCTGCAGATGCCAAGACTAAACACAGGCTGGGGACACCTGGCCTGACAAGAAGAATCACCAGGTGATTCTTGATCTTGTGTAGACAGTACACAAAAGGATGAGCCCATCTTCTTTCCTTTTTCTCTCTTTCTAGCCTAGAAGATTTGGTTAAACTCAGGTGACTCTTGCAGGTGAGAAGTCAGCCCAGGGCTTTGTCTAACATTCCTCCCTTTGTTCTTTTTCTTTTCTGGATATGGAGCCGGCACATCCATTTCGGTGAACATGCCACTAGCATATGTAAGAAAACACTGGGGCAGTCTGTCACATAACATCCTCAAGAGGAAAAAAGATAATTTTCCTTTATAAGGAGATTTCACCTCAGTATGAACTGGAGGATGAGAAACTTGGAAAATCAACGGAAGTTTGAACTGTTCATGTAATACTATCCACCAGTTATTCCTCTTTTGCCAAGGCAGGGAAAATGGAGTGAAATTCCATATGTCACAGTCTTCAGACACATACAAAACTCTGAGAACAAAAGGCTAGACTTAGAGGGCCCAAAGGGACTGGGACTCTGAAGGGGTTGCCCCACTGACAGGGTCAGACTTCTTGGAAAGCACTTTGGAGGTCTCTCTTACTCTAAGTGTACCCCCTCCCCCTTACCAGACATCTAGGTCTCAGCCTCCAAGATTTTACCATCTTGAGACTAGCCTTGCTAACTCTTACCAGCCCCCTACAGGACATCTATTCCCTCTCCATGCAGTGCCAAATGGGGATGGAGACAACTGAGTCCTTGTCCCCTTCTCTGAGTAATCGAGGACTCTATAAAGAAAAGTTTGACAGGTTCTCTGAGAATACTAGTAAGTTTGTTGATGAATGTACAAGACTAACTTTGTCATTTGAGCTTACTTGGGGGAAATATCCAAATATTATTTCCACCTGTTAAACTCCTGAAGAGAAGGATAGAATTGTAAGTATTGCCTGAGCCTATGAAGATGAGGTGGTAGCCCAGATTGTCCAGTTTGAAGTGTTCACTATAATTCTGGCTGGTCTTTGTATTTCCGTGATGTTGGTTGTAATGTCTCAATTTTCATGTCTTATTGAGCTAGTTTGAATCTTCTCTCTTCTTGATTAATCTAGCTAGTGGTCTATAAATTTTGTTGATTTTTTTCAGATAACTACATTTTTGTTTCGTCAATCCTTTGTATTTTTTTGTTGTTTCAATTTTGTTTAGTTGTGCTCAGTTCTTTGTTATTTCTTTCCTTCTGCTAACTTTGGGTTTGGTTTATTCCTGTTTTTCTAGTTCTTTGAGGTGTGATGTTAGGTTGCCAATATGTGGTCTTTTGTCTTTCTAATGTGGGCCTTAACCATCACAAATTTTCCACTGAGGACAGCTTTGGCTGCGTCCCAGAGGTTTTGGTAACAATGTCTTTGTGGTCATTCATTTTAAGGAATTTTAAAATTTCCATCTTGATTTCATCATTGACCCAAAGATCATTCAGGAGCAGATTGTTTAACTTCCATGTATTCATTTGGTTTTGAGAATTCTTGGAGTTAATTTCTAGTTTTATTCCACTGTGGTCTGAGAAGGTATTTGATATGATTTTGATTTTTTGAATTTCTTGAGATGTGATTTGTGACCTATCACATGTTCTATCTTGAATGTTCATGTGATAATGAGAAAAATGTATATTCTGTAGTTTTGGTGTGAAATTTTCTGTAGATGTCTGTTGCTTTCATTTGCTTTAGGATTCAGCTTAACTCCAATGTTTCTTTGTTGACTTTCTGCCTTGATGATCTCCCTATTGCTGTCAGTTGAGTGTTGAAGTCTACCACTATTATCGTATTTCTATCTACCTCTTTTCTTAGGTCTAATATAATTTGTTTTATAAAGCTGGAAGCTCTTGTGTTTGGTGCATATATATTTAAAATTGTTATATCTTCCCATTGGATTGATCCCATTATCATTCTATAATAACCTTCTTTGTCTTTTTTCTTTCGTGCTAATTTAAATTCTTTTTCATCTGATATGAGGATGACTACTTCTGCCCATTTGTGGTTTCCATTTGCATGGAATATTTTTCCCCATCCCTTTACCTTGAGTCTGAATGAGTCTTTGTGTATTAAGTAAAACTCTTGAAGGCAGCAGTTATTTGGAATTTTTAAAATTCATACTGCCAATCTATAGCTCTTAAGTGGGGGCATTAAGACCATTTACAGTAAGGGTTAGTAATGATAGGTAAGATACTATTTCATTCATCATGTTGTTACCTGGTTGGTTTTTTTATTTCTCTATTGGGTTGATGGTCTATAAACCCATAATTTCAGTATGTTTCTACTGGTGCATTTCAACCTTTTGTTTCAGTATTTAGAACTTCTTTGAGTAGTTCTTGTAAAACCAGACTAATGGTAACAAATTCTCCTAACATTTGCTTGTTTGAGAAAGAATTTATTTCTCCTTCATTTATAAAACTTAGTTTTGTGGGATACAAAATCGTTGGCTGAGAGTTACTCTTTTTGAGGAGATTTAAGATAGATTTATTCCTTTCTAGCTTGTAGGGTTTCTGTTGAGAAGTCTGCTGTTAGTCTGATAGGTTTACCTTTGTAAGTTATTTGATGTTTTTGTCTCACAGATCTTAGAATTTTTTCCTTCACATTAACTTTACATAACTTGATGATTTTATGCCTTGGGGATGATCTTTTTGCAATTCTTCCAGAAGTTCATTGGACTTCTTGTATCAGGATGTTTACCTCTCTGGCAAGGCCAGGGAAGTTTTCCTAAATTATTCCCTCAAATAGGTTTTCCATACTGTTGCTTTCTCTTCTTCCTCAGGATCACCTGTTATTCTTAGGGTTTGGATGTTTTACCTAATCCCACATTTCTTGGAGGCTTTTTTCTTTTCTCTTGATTTGTTTCTCTATATTATTATCTAATTGGATTAATTCAAAAGCCTTGTCTTCATATTCTGAGATCCTTTATTCTACCTATTCCAGTCTACTATTAAAACTTTCCACTGTAGTTTGTACTTCCCTTAATGAGTCTTTCACTTCCAAAAGTTCAGCTTTTTTTTTTTTTTTAAGTATCTGTCTTCTGGAGAATTTTTAATTCATGTCATGAATAGGTTTTTTTAAAAAAAATTCTTTATGTTGCTCTTTAATTTTCACTTGGATCTCATTAAGCAATTTTATAATCATCCATTTTATTTTTATCCCTGGAATTTAAAATATTTCATTTTGGTTAGAATCCATTGCTGAAGAGTTTGTGTGGTCTTTTGGTGATGCTGAAAACGTCTGTTTTTCATATTGCCAGAATTATTTTTTTGGTTCTTTCTCATTTGGGTAGACATGACTTTAATTAATATGTATAGTTTATACTCATCTAACTTTGGCTCTGGTGCTTTTGGTGGTAAAGGGCTCTATATGAGTTCCCTGGTTATACAGAATCTTTGTGCAATTGCTTTATCAGAGACTGCTTGTAGTAGCAATTATTGTGTGTGTATTTGTAAGTTCACTGTCTCCTGTGGGGCTATAATGCCAGAGGGCTCCGGAGGCTTATCTTCTCTAATAGTATCCTCCTGTTCTCTTAGCATCCCCCCTTCCCCCCCACCGTGCGCACCTGGGTTGAACCATTCAGTCTTCAAGCTATTAGAAGGCACCTGTGGATGAGAACTGGTTGCAGCTGAAGTAGGTGGTTATACGCAATATCATACAGTGGGCTAAAGTCTCAGCCCTGATGAGGGCAATTGGGTGCACAGAGGTCTTCACTGGGCCAAAGAGGGGGAAATCCACCTCAGCTTCATTACCGTGCTGGCAGGAAAGGGTTCACTTTTCCATTGTGTCCTTTACCAATATTTCAGATCAGATGTGCACCTCTGTCCATCTGTAGGAATCTTGAAGTTCCTTATCGGAAGGGAGTGGGATTCTGTCCCTTATGTTAGCCTGAGCTTGAAGGACACAACTCTTGTGAGGTTGCTGTTACCCCAGAATGCCATAGAAAGGATGTCAGCCGGTGCGCTCGTATTGAGATCCCACAGGAGAGATGAATGTCTACAGTGGTGGGTGTGGGGTGCAGAAGTCCCCTTCTCCATGACCTTTCATGGACACCAGGGCTGCTAAACCCCACCACCTTCCCCTGCTAAACACAGCACTGTGTTTGTGTGTCTGCTGAAGGAAACTTTCCTCAGGCCAGGAGATCTATAACCCCAAGAATCCTACACTCTGTTTTTATTTATTTGTCCATGGGGTACTCTCCTAATGTGGTACACTCCCCCTTCCCCTGGGAGTGGTAATCTGTGAGGTCCTGGTATCTGTGAGCCCTGCTATTCTTCTTGGTCTGGTGCACTGTGTGGCTGCCATAATTTAGCCAGTGCCGGGGACTGCCTTCAAGTGACCCGGTGAAATCACAGGGCTGAATTCTGAGTAAAATTTCTCACTCCTGTCTCTGGAGGGCCCTCTGGAGAAGCTTTCTGATGCCTCAGACTATGGATTAGTTTGCAAGATGTATAGTAACATGAGATTTGCTCTAATCTCCTGAGGTGATGGGCAATGTTAGGTAAAGTTGTATTGGGCTGACCCATCCTCTGATTTCACAGCGGTGAGTGCTAGCGCCATGTCTAATGAGATTGGCAGGGGAGTGACATAGACTGGGGAGGATGTCCCTGGTTGTATGTAGCCTTGGTGAGGTGAGTTTCTCAGCTGCCAGCTGTGACAGTGCTATATTGGGTATCTGTACAAGCTTGAGGCATTCTGAGTGGCTTGGCTGATGGTGTTAGCTGAGGTCTAGGATCAGACCTTCCCCACAGCTGACGTATTACATCAGATGCAATGGGCTATGCTCTTGACCTCTGGCTAGGAGGTGGTACTTGTGCAAGAGAGCCAGCTGTGATGGTGACTGTGGGCTTTCTGCTTGACCTGTGTTGCCCCAAAGTATAGAGATGACCTAGGTGATGGCCAGGGCTGTGGGGACAACAAAAGTTCCCTTTCTATTTTGAGCTTTTGAGAGGAATGCAGGGGGAAAGGGCTTTCAGTTTCACACATGTGAACTCCATTGACTAAACAAGTGGGAATCGGAGGGAGTCCCTGGCCACTGGGGTAACACTGGTGTGTTGTGGAGAAGACACACATGGAAAATGACTGGTTTGGGGGCCAAGGAGTCCCTTCCAGCTGCCCCCACCCCCTTTGCTGCAGGCAGTCTGCATTCAGAACAGCTGGAACTGTTTGCCCTAGTAGAATCGGGTCTTCCCATTTCTTCCCAGGCCTGCAAGAATGCAACTGCCAACAAGGATCAAGTTCCCAGGAAATGGCAATTGAAGTTTCTCAGGCCTTTTTTTTTCTAGATTACTCCGTGTGGGTTTTGGCAGAGTATGGCTGTGAGTAAGGTTCCTCTGAGGGATTGGAGTCCTGTGAGGCTCCATGGGTTTCAAGTCTGTGGCAGGAGCACAGAATTCCTGCATTTCCCTCACTTACCTCCTCAGCTGTATCAGGAAGTTGCTTGTGGTTTGTGCAGTGATCCGGTAAAGTCTGCCTCATTCCAACCCTGGTTGAACAAATTTTCTTTGTGTACCGTGGGCTCTACCACTGCTCTGGTGAGCCATGGGGTGTGCTGCCTGTCTCGTTCCTCCCTGAGTGCTATTTTGTTTCACTCCTGCCATTTTGTTTCAGTCCATGGGAGAGACTCACGCTAGCTGTTTCCCATCAGCCATCTTGCTCCTCCCCCTCATTTTAAATTTCTTTAGGAACCTCTATATTGTTTTCCATAATGGCTGCATCAGTCTACATTTTCGTCAACTGTGTGTGTGAGGATTCCCTTTCTTTCACACCCTTGCCAACATTCGTTAGTTCTTGTTTTCTTGATAACAGTTATTCTGATGGGTGTGAGGTGATTTCTCTGACGACTAGTGATATTGAGTATCTTTTCCTATTCTTGCTGGCCAATTTTATATCATTTCTGGAGAAATGTTTAGTTAGTTCTGTTGCCCAGTTTTTGAAAAATTGAGTTTTCTTGCTGTTGAGTTGTATAGTTCTTTATACGTCTTGGATATTAACCTCTCATCAAATACATGGTTTGCAAATATTCCTCCCAGTTCATAGGTTGCCATTTCACTTTGTTGGCTGTGATCTTTGCTGCACAGAAACTTTCTACTTTGATGTACTCCCAGTTATTTATATTTGCTTTATTAGCCTGAGTTTTTGATGTGATCTCCAAAAAATCATTTCCAAGGTTAATGTCAAGGAGTTTCCCCCATGTTTTCTTCAGGAAGTTTCAGGTCTTGTGTTTGTGTTTTGATCCATTTTGAGTTGGTTGTTGTACATGGTGTAAAATAAGTGTGTAATTTTATTCTTTTGCATGTGGAAATTCAGTTTTTCCAGCATCATTTATGAAGAAGGAGACTATCCTCCACCCATTGTGTCTTTTTGGTGCCTTTGACAAAACTGAGTTGACCATATGTGTTTGTATTTGTTTCTAGACTCTACTCTGTTCCACTTGTCTATGTGTCTGTTAAGCTAGTACCATAATCCTGTGTTCCTTAAATTGATCACTGCCCTTGGGCTCTCAACCCTATACAAGGATCCTCGGAACTTTTAGGCCTTCCCTGATCTTAGACAGCATTCCCTTCATGCTTGTTCATTTGGGTGTTCATATATGTTTGTGCATCTGTGTCTGTGTTCATGGATACCCGTGACTGGGTATCCACCTCTTCAATCCCTCCTAGGGTTCATGAAGTAAGGGTTTTTTATTCTGAAAGGACATTTAGATGGAATTAAAGTTATTCCGTTTAAGGAAAAGAACAAACAGGCCAACAATTTTGACTTGGCATTGTTTCTGTTATCTGAATTCAGAAGCAGGAACTGAGAGTCTTGTGGGAGTGGCACACACCTGGGGAGGTTCTTTCTGTGCAGCAGTGGATCTTAATCTAGACTGTGGAACAGAACCACATGAGGGGCTTGTTCAATCACACATCACCAGGCCCCATTGCAGAGTTTCTGACTTGGAAGGTCTGCAGCTGGACTCTGGAATTTGCATTCCTAATAAGTTTCCCGGTGCTGCTGATGCTGTTTGGCTGACGATCATACTTTCAGAATGGTTGCTTAGATCCTCACAAGGAGTACTTCTCAGCCTGAAGAATGGTCATGCTGGGTAAGAAGAACCTGCAGATTTAGTGTTTTCAGAATGAGTTCAGCTTTCCAGAAAGTGCCAGCAAAGAGGAGAAATATGTCTTTATAAATGAGGTCATGTACTGGGATAAATCATAGGATGTCTTACTCTCTGAGACTAGTGTCACCTTTGTTGAAAGCATGAGTTGTTTATCAGATATGGGAAATTCAAATCTCGGTTTCATAGAATAGATTTTCTTTAGACAAATGGAAAGAGCATGAACTTTAGCCTTCTGTGCTAAAATTACAGCCTATAATTTAGTTGCTTCGAAACATTAAGCAATACTAGTTAATTTCTATAACCTGGTCCAAAAAATGAAGATATTAATACCTATTCTTGAAAAACTCTTGTGAGGGCTTGAGGTAGTTCTTGGCTAATAGTAGGAACTGAATACAACATAAATATTTATGATATTATTCAAAAAAGAAACGATTTTTCCTGTCATCTGTCTTTAGAGTGCTGAATGAGAGGGTCTTTTCCAGTTAGTCTATCATTGCAACTAAAATTCACACAATTCAATTTTAAAATATTTATTGCTTTAATGTCAAGTTAAATAAGATTGGTGGTTCTATACTTCATTTAATTAAATGACCTGTGGGCAAACAGATTTAAAAGAGTTAATTCTATGGAAACAATGATTTTGATTATCCAAAGACATGATAATTACTATTCATGTGAAAGTAAATATTTATTTTGAGGGTCACAAAAATAACACAAAGCAAGCAAACAAAACCCAAAATAATCATGGAGAGTTAGAAAATCAAATGAAACCATTTATAGGATTCTGTACAAAAAATATTTCCTATAATTTATCAAATTTTAAAAGGTACCTTTGCCCATGTGGATTTGTTGTCTGATGTAGTAACTTCAGTGCCAAATGCTTACGTAAGAAGCAACTCTACCCAACTTCACTAATGTTATAATTTGCCATTCAAAGTTGATTTTTATGAACTGATGATCAATGGATGTAGATAATGCTCTTGGTTGGTCACATGCTCACATGACTTAAATGGTCAGTCCTGCCTTTGATTTTTCAGACTTTATTATTCTTGGAGTAGTGTCAGGGTTAGTGCCAAGGAACAGCCTTGAACTTAATTTCTTATTCTTAATTAGGCAACTCCTTGTGGATGACTATAAGTTCATTGGTTAATTGATTCTATTTGACAGCTGGACCATGTGACTCTACTCTCAAGTTAGTTAGTTATCTGTGGGCTGAAGTAAGTTGCGGCAGTAGTTTAGGCATCAGGACTGGAAAAGAATAATGTGACCACTCTCCTTAACCTCTAGAGGGAGCTTAAGACAGCGTTTCCATGTCTTGCCATTCAAAGATGAGCAAGTTCCAAGTGAGTAAAGGAATAAAACAGAATTATCAGGGACATGATCGAACATAATCAAGAGAAGAGCTTTAAGTTGAGAAGCAAAAGGGTTTTATTTAAAACAGAGACGTGGCTTTCTACCCTTTCATAGATTGACTGTAGGTTGGTGGTTTATTGCTTTCTTTAGAGGGACAGATTAGGGAATGGGTCTCTTAGGCCCATGTTTTTCAGGTCTTACTTGACTTTGTGCAGTTTCGTTTTCTGTACTTCTTTCACTGTCTGAGTGCTGAGATCTAGTGTGTGATTCTAGAGGGGAGAGGACAAAGAGAAGGCAACTTGACTTACCTAGAATACCCAAACTGTGACACAGCATGTGATAAGCCAAATGGAAGACCAGCTGGTGGCAAGGGGCCAAGGTCTGTCCAGTAATAACGGGCATGCATTTGGCATATGCCACCTGGGAAGCTTCTGCGGCTGTTGGTGGCACAACAGAGACTCCATAGTTGAATAATGTCATCCACTCTCTCCTCAGCAGGGGTAGTGCTCATCAATAAAGATATGACCTCACTGTTACATGGTGCATTTGCTAACAATAAAAAATGTTTTATGTAAGATATGTATTTCAAGGGGTTTTATCAAAAGTTAAAACTTTTGTTAGGACTGCATTTATGCACATAATCCATATCTGCTGTTAAATTTAATCTAGAAATTTATTCAGTTGTACTTTGTGAACACCTGGAAGCAAAACCATAATACAAAACACATTTAAGGTGTGGTAAAAAAGTCCTTAATTGGTAAAAAATGTCCTTAATTGGTAAGTAAGCATTAATTTTTAATACTCTATTTGAAATTTTGCAGTACCTTACTGTTCCGCGATGTGTACCTAAGGGATTCTAAAAGGTGTTATTGTGTAAAATAGAAAGGTCTAGGATACAAATGCAGCTTAATTACTAAAATGTAATTCTAGACACTCTCTGTATTAGAATTTCTTCCTTTTGTTTTCTTTTTCTTCTGTCTCTTGATGATTAGGCCAAAGGCTGGGAGTAGGGAGGGGATTCAATACTTAGGAGCAAAGAAAGAAGTAGCTTGGAACTTTTGAGATGGTACCTAACAGACTGTACTGCTTGCTTTTACAATGTGTTAGCAGAAACCAATGGGTTGTAAATGTAGACTGATGTGCTTTCTGCCCAAGTGGTAATTCACCTTGGTTTGCTTTGTTAAAACTGTAAATACAACAGAACATTAATAAATGTCTCGTGTAGCCAAAAAAAAAAAAGTGCTTTAAGACCAGGTGCAGTAGCTCATACCTGTAGTCCCAGTGCTTTGGGAGGCTGAGGGGACAGGATCATTTGAGCCCAGGAGTTCAAGACTGCAGTGAGCTATAATCATGCCGCCGCACTCCAGCCTGTGCAACAGAGGGACGCCCTGTCTCAAAAAAGTGCCGTAAGATACATTGAAGTGTCTTATAAATTATTTGAGTTTATATGTAATGCTTTTACTTGCATAATAGAATTTCAGAAGACTAAATAAGAAACTATTGATATTTGTTGCTGTTCCGCCATTTTGGTTTCTGGTTGCCTCTGGGGCCCGGGGCAAAATAAAATCTTATAGTTCACTGTACCGTGTGTGTGTGTGTGTGTGTGTGTGTGTGTGTGTGTGTGTGTTTACTATGTGCTTACAGTCTTTTAAAAAAAATTATGTATTTATTTTTATTATAAAGATGTGGGGTACAATTCAGGGTTAGGTATACAAATGTTGATTAGGCAGGTACCCTTGTTGATGAGGTGTGCCCCTCCCTCCCCTAGCAGTTTCCCTCAAATGCCAGTCCCATACCCTCCCCTGACAATTTCTCACTACTGCCAATCCCTTTCTTATAGTTTTCTAATTGTTCAAGGTCTGCTTATGCGTGAGAACATATGGTACTCTGTTCCTGGTGTCTGTGATAGATCACTGAGTATGATTGACTCCAAATCCATCCAAGTTCCTGCAAAGTCCATATGTTTGTCTTTCTTTATGACTGCGTAATATTCCATTGTGTACATGTAGCACGTTTTTTTAATCCAGTCCAGCTTCGATGGACAACATGGTTGGTTCCATGTTTTTGCTATTTTGAATAGAGCTGCAACAAACATACGTGTGCAAGTATCTTTTTTGTAGAATGATTTGAGTTCCTCTGGGTATATTCCCAATGAGGGAATTGCTGGATCATATGGAAGGTCAATTTCTAGTTCTTTCAGAAATCACCACACAATAGGTTATGTAGACTAAAATGATCATGATGGTTATGTCTAGGTTGTTGGATTAGAAGTGATGTATTTTTTCTCTGTCTTTATATCTTCCTCTTTTTTTAATTTTTGGCAGTTATCATTTATTTCTTTAAAAACAGAACAAAAACGATTTAAGGAGATTCATCATTTAATCCCTAAAACAACCTGTAATGTGAGTAACCGGGATATTAATCTCTCTCCGTTTCAATCTCTAGTAGGATTAAATAATTTGCCTAAAATCCCATCTGGCCAAACTAGAACTCCAACTTTGGCTTTCTGATTCATTCCACTATGCCAGACAGACTTAATTGTGATCAAAAGAGCAAATGCTTAAACCTTCGTGAAGTCCATTCCCCATAGGCATCCTACAGTCACGGTGTCAGTCAACGAAAGCCCTCTCCAATGTTCATCAAGCTCAGTCCACTGAGAGTTTGAGGATGCCTGTGAGTCAAACACTGGGGAGAAAGGGCCAGAGAGACGGGGGAATCAGACATTGTTGGGATTAGAAAAGGACTGACTTGTCTCACCTATCATTATTCAAAGGGTTACCGTATTTCTCTTTTAAAGCTTGCTTTCTCTGGGTGCATTCACAGGGACTAAGAAGACTTATTAGAATTCCGTCCCTGCCGTCTGCAGAAAGACAATTTCCATGTGGCACCAGCTCAGACATGCTTCTTCTAATTCATTTGAAGGGCACTGAAGGAGAGCTGTGGCGTTTAATATTCACCAACAGTCTCCCTGGTGCTTGTTTAAGTGGCTTTATGGTCTCATTTTGACCTGGCTACTTTCCAGAAGGATTTACCAGAGTTCTTGGGAAGAGACCACTTTGAGGCTGAGGTCAAGGTGAGTCCAAGGTCAAAAATTGGATTTCTGCTGGCCAGAGAATACAGCTGACCAGGCAGGAGTGACCATACCTAGGCTAAGAGCCACCGCTCCCACTCCTGCCCCTGTGGTGGTGGCAGTCATTGCTAATTGATTTCTTGGCTGAGTCTGCATATTGTCACAGGACCCTTGCCACTTCACATCCAGTTGACCGTACTTGTCAAGCAACAAGTTGAAATCTATTTGCTACCCAAGAAAATAGAATGGGCATGGAATAAGAAAGTGCTTGGCTGAAAGACTGTGTGCACACATATAATACCACCAGCAACACCAGTGTCACCAGATTTTGTTTCACTTTGCCATTTCAAGTTTGCAACAATCCTGTTCACTTTCTTTTACTGTGCTCCAGTTTCTCTGGATTCTCTTTAGCTAGTCTCATGACGAGTTGAATGTAACACATTATTCCAAAAAGATCTGATTAGTGCATAGCCAAATAATCAGATGCTTACCTTTCCTCAACCTTGGAAGGTATCTATTGATGTGGCAATGATTATTATCTCCTGGAACATGTGTTACTGTTGATCTCTGTCGATCCCACCCTATAGAGGAGTATTTTGATTATTTAATCATTTTTTTGAATTTACATGTAAAATTATACATTTATCCCTATTAAAATTTATTATAAGATTTGACAATTGCTCAACATTTTGTAGTAATCTGATGGAGAATTCTGTTGTAAAACATTTTCTTTCTCTCTTCTTGAAAGCTTTTCTCACTTATGGGTATGACTAACCATGTCCTGTATCTTCATTTTATGAACAATCTCTGATATTTAGTATCTCTACATCTCTGTAAAAGAGGAGAGTACAATAGACCCTTCTCCTTGGATTAATTTCCATTCATTCTTCAGTTCCCATCTTCTTTTCCCTGGGAAGACCTTCTTGACTTCCAACTCTGCTACTTTACCCAGATATGTGACCTTGATAGGTCAAGTGACTCATTTGTGAATTGAAAGGTAGGGCATCAGATGCTGTCTAAAGGCTCAGGATTCCACCCTTAGTTATTTGCAAGCACCTCAGCTACATTTGTTATTTTCTCTATTCAGTCCATGATGTCATTTTGGTTTGTCAAATAATTTTCCTTTCAACCTACCACAAAAAACATAGCACTGCTCTAATCTTCAAAACCAAGCTGAAACAAAACAAAAAACCCTGTCATAGGTACCAAGATTCTTTATTGTTTAAATACAAGAGTATACTAAATAATAAGTGAGGTGAGAGAGTTGCTTTTATATGAAAATTATTTGCCACTTATGGCAAATGGAACCCAAGTTTTTCTCACCTTCCTTCCTTTTTTGCTTTCATTGACTTTGGTGACTGCTAGAAGCTGTGTGTGTGTGTGTGTGTGTGTGTGTGTGTGTGTGTGTGTGTGTACATATATATTCATCTCAGCTGCTAAATCAAGATGGAGGAGATCAGTACTTTCCTTCCCAGGGGATGTATCAACCATCATTAAAGATGCAGACAGCAAAACAGCAATTTGAGCCTCAGAGAGCAGGTTGGAAAAGAATAATTTACAGTTGTGTTTCTGCTGCTGGCATTACACTAAATCACACCAAGTCTCTTCATTTGTCAGGCAATGCTTTCAGTCTTGAATCAGAACAAGTCTATCAGGGTATATTTCTCCCCTCTGTTTTGCAAATGACATTTTATTTTTCAGAAATCTGAGACCAGGAAAAAGAGAGATTTCCCTGCTCAGATACAAATGCCTTATCTGTACCTGGACCACAGGCAGAGAAAAAGCAGGGAAGTTAGATGTGAAGACACTAGTCTCTTTCCCTGCTTCCATTTTCAGAAAGCCTCAATCGATACCCCACTTGTAATGGCACCAAGAGGCACAGGAGCAGAGAATCAAATACAAACACAATAAAACCTTTTAAATTTGATGGAGTGCAAAGGCAGATGTATTCTGGACATTGGGTTTCTTACATCAGAACAATGATTTCAAATCTCCTGGGCATTAGGGATTCTGGAATAGAAAGGGTTTGTGTCAGTTTAGCATTGCCCTTTTTCTTCCGAGAATTTTATTATGATTTGGTTGAAATTATCAAGAATAATAATGTTGCTTTGGTAGTTCTGTGGGTCTTCAATATATAGATGCATATAACTTGGCAATCAACTAAACTATTATTAACTCTCTTAAAAATGAGGATTTTGCAGTTTGGGCTGGAGAATACCTTGCCCACTAATGGCAGTGCTTGGACTGGCAAAGTTCTGCTGGGCCCTTGTCCAGATTCAACCTCCAGGTAAATTCTTTTCCATCTGACCATGTTCATCAACTGTGTGTCATTGTTGCCATGAATATTTCATAATTAGAGAAAGGGGCAGGAGCCCCAGAAGACTGGGTCACCTGTCCAAAGCAGGACATGGCATCTCTCTTAGACTCAACCTTTCTTGATTTGTGGGTCTCTTCTGAATCGGATCTTTTTTAGACAAAAGGCCTCATCGTTTAAGAAAGTTTTAAAAAAGGAAAAAGAAAAAAGGCGAAACAGGAAAGCAGAATAACAATGCATGAACATTTTTTTGGATGATATAAAGGGCGCTTTTAAATGCTTAGACAAAGTTCATTTCCTGTGGACAACAGGATACTTTTTTCTCTGACATTTTTCCTAGTCCTTTCTCTCTTCCCTTTTGGCAATGTGGATCGATTTTCAGTCTATGATCCACTGCAAATATGAGTAAATGAGATCTCCTTCCACCCCTAAGATTAACAGATGGCTATTTCCAAAAGAAGAAAGAATATTTTTAAAGGATAAGCCCCTTTTAATTCATTTGTCTCTCTCTCCTGACCACTCTTACTCTTTGCTAGATTTATGTAATGTCAGTGTCCTTGTATATTAAGATAGTGTTCTTTGATCTAATTTGGGAATCAAGTCCATAACTGCAGCCTCAGCAGCACTACCTATAAACCAACTAAGCCATTCTATTTTTCTTCTCTTCTGTTTTCCATTTTGAGTGACCACCCTTGGTCTATAGTTGCCAATCAGGAAGACTGAACCAGAAAAACAAGCCAGAAGGGATCAACAAACCAGAACAGATCAAACAGACCAAAAGAGATCCAAACTGGGAGTTGTGGTTTCTGAGATAAAAGCTGAGGGCACGGTGGTTCAAGCCTGTAATCCCAGCACTTTGGGAGGCGGAGGTGAGAGGATTGCCTGAGTTCAGGGGTTCGAGACCAGCCTGAGCAACATGGCGAGACCTTGTCTCTACAATTAAAAAAGAATAATTAGCTGGGCATGGTGGAACATGCCTATGGTTCCAGCTACGTGGAAGGCTGAGGTGGAAGGATCACTTGAGCCCAGCAGTGGCCATGAGCATGCCATTGAACTCCAGCCTGGGCAACAGAGTGAGACACCGACTCAAAAAAAAAAAAAAAAAGCTGAGACAGCTAAGAGCTGACTCACTGCTCTGTTGACTGCTTCCTTCCCGGGCAGAGTGCACTGCACATCAGTGATCTTCCTCCTCTGTTGCCACGGTCTTCACATCCCTACCCTGCTCCCCTGTGGACTTTAGTGCTGTGAAACAAAGTTTCCCTAACACCAGGGAACTGCCTTACTCCCTCTGAAGCTAGAATCCAAAGGAAGGAAAGGCTCTGTCCTATTCTGTTATTTGAAGTGAGAGTGACATTGGAGAAGTACGGGGAGTCCCAGAGAATTCAGTCTCTGCTACACTCCCTTGTTGGGGTTCCGTGGAATCTAGGATAGAGCCTCAGCAAAGCTTTTTAAAGTCACACCACATCCTCCACTGGGGTTTGAAAAGTCATGCCATATTGTTTCTTACTCTCCCATCAACTGTGCATATGTCTGTAATCCAAATTTAGCTAATGATTCTATTATTAGTGTGGAAGGCAAAATAAAGAGCTCAACTCGTCTGGTGTTGTTTTAGGTCTTCAATATAGATACGCATACCTTGGAAATCAACTAAGCTATTATAACTTATCTTAAAAATGGAGAAAGTTGAGGGACATTTGAGGGCTCCAGAGTTGACAAGACACAGTAAAAATTAAGTTTCTTTCTTGAAATCAAAAACTTTAAAAAAAAAATGTAAAATCATTTGGAAAATTTTTCCTTGGCAATTTTCACAAGAAGGAATCTTTTTTTCTTTTTGTAGAAAAAGGAGTAAAGTTCTTGTACAAAGTTATCTTTTAAATGTCAGGGTTTAAAAATGTCAAAGATAAACAAGTAATTTGAGGGAAAGAAAAACTTACGAAACCTATAAAGCATGCAGAATGTTGAAACGGTTTTGCTGCAAGTTTTTCTAAGCCTTGCTGTTGAGAGTCTGGCTTTGGGTGTAAGTGACTCCTGTCACTGACAAAAACTGAGACATGTGATGCTTACTAAAATTCGTTTTATCTATGTCTTTAGGTCACAAACAGTAGTTCTTTTAGATAACAATTGGAAATAAATCATCTATTTAATTTCTGCTTATTCTTTATCCCCACCTGGGCATGGCCACATACACATGCCCACGTACACACACACGCATGTACGCGTGCCACACACAGTCTAGCCATTCCAAGCAAACATTTGAAGGAAAACGCAACCTTGAAAATGAATAAAAAGAAAAAATACATAAACTGTAAATGTAATATTGAATCTAGTCAGAAGCAAGACCAGGCAACAGACTGTTCCTCAGAATATATTATTGTCAGTTAATTTTCTTTTGTGATTATTCATTTCACAACTGAAAAAAAATTAGCAGTGTCATCTCAGAATTGAACAAATATAATGAAATCTTTTCGTAGAGAATATTTATGATCCATGGTAGCAGCTGTTGCCCACTCATAGCAATTACACACACATTATTTGGTATTTATTAAACATCAATAATAGCAGGGTACCATAAATGAATGATTTCACCTACTTCTTTTCCTCTGAAGTTTCTGTTAAATGGGAAAAAAGTAGTCAGTGAGATTAAAAAAGAGAAAGACTTTTGAGAGAACACTAAAATAGCTATTCAAGGCTAAATAAAACATGATACAGTAAAGTTGATTCTGACCCTGTTGGAAGCATCTTGAGGGTAATGTTTTTTTGGTGAGAGGAATATATTTCTGTGAAATAATGAGTCTTAATTTCATATGATGACTTAAAAGCAGTTCTCAAGTCAAATACACTAGGGATTTGAATGTGTTGACTCATAATTTGTAGGGCTCCAAAGATGCATAGATACTTGAATTCTTGATATTGCAGAAGTTTTGAGCACATTTTATTCCACTTTGTTTGACATAGGTATCCAGAGGGGTGCTCTCAGATTCTGCCTCAATACACAAGATGATAGAGCCTTAGCTCCGCTCATGATACTTTATGCCTAGATTCAGCACAATATAATCAGATAAAATGATTTTGAATTATCAGACCTCCTAAACATATTTCAGATTCTTCTCCTGTTCCTAACTCAGATTCATATATACTCATTCTTGTGGGTTGAAGATGGCTGGGGTGCTAGCTTCCATGGTAAAGATATACAGTTCTGATTTTCCATCTCTACTTCCTTCTATTCTTCCAACTCCCAAAGGTTATCTTTGCCTAATAATTCCCCCATAGAATCCTGACTTCTCTACTTTCTAGATGTTTCACCTCAATTAACTTCTCTAAAGCTCAGCTATCTCATCAAGGATATGGGTAGAGCAATACTTGCCTGTCAGACAGTTGTGAATATAAAAGGAGCACTGTGTCTGGCAGGAAGAAGATGCTCAATAGATACCAGTCTTTTCTTTGGTCTCCCCATCCTCTGCCCAGAAATATGTAATCTGAAGACCAGAGGCTTTGGAAGAGAAAAGAACCTGAGTACCTCCTGCTGGCTATCTCCAGGATTGTCCCTTCTCAGGATAATTCAGAATTTAGATGTTCTTTAAAAATAGATACTGACTTACTCATTAAAATAATTTGTTTCATTGTACACCCCAAACAGTAGGCTAGGTGCTATTAAAGAAGGTGACTTGTATTCTTAAGTAACTTACAATCTGGAAGGGATAGCAAGACAAATACAAAAATATATAATATGATAGAGAATAAGTTATAAGTGCAGTGTTACCCGGAAGAGTCCTCATAAGACAGTTAAAGCAAATAAATGAATTCAGCGAAGTTGCAGGATTAAAAAATCGGCACACAAAAACCAGCTGTATTTCTATAAACGGACAGAGGACAATCTGAAAAGAAAAGAAAACAATTTTTTGAAATAAAAATTTTAAAATACTTAGGAATCAGTTTAATCAAGGAGGCAAAAGACTTATATGCTAGAAATAAAAGAAAAACTGATGAATGAAATTTAAGAAGACACAAATAAATTGAAAGACATTCTGTGTTTATGAATAAAAAGACTTTATATTTTTAAGATATCAATTCTTCTTGAAGAGATTTATAGATTCATGCAATCCTTATAAAAATTCAAATGACAATTTTTACAGAAATAGAAAAACCCACCCTAAAGTTCATATGGAATCTCAGGAAACTCTTGAATAGCCGAAATAATCTTGAAAAAGAAAACCAACATCGGAGGAGTCATACTTCCTGATTTCAAAACTTAACACAAATCTACAGTGATCAAAACAAGGTGATAAGGGTACATAGACAGACATATAGAACTACTGAGGAGAATAGAGAGCCCAGAAATAAACCCTCACCTATATGGTCAAATGATTTTCAACAAGAGTACCAAGATCTTTCAATGGGGAAAGAAAAGTCCTGTCAACAAATGGTACTTAGAAAACTGAATATCCATTGCAAAAGAGTGAGCCTTTACCTTACCTTACGTAACATTAAATATAAACTCAAAATGGCTCAAGGACCTATATGTAATAGCTAAAGCTGTAAAACTCTAAGAAGAAAACTTAGGGGAAAATCATTATGGCATTGAACTTGGCAATGACTTTTTTGGATATGACAGTTAAGTTTCAGGCAACCAAAAAAGTGGAGTAATTGAACTTCATTCAAATGTAAAAAATGCATGTGTCAAAAGACACCGTAAAGAAGGTGAAAAGGTAATATACAGAATGTGATAAAATATTTGAAAATCATATGTCAGATAAGGAGTTAATGTCAAGAATATATGAAGAACACTTTCAACTCAACAACAACAAAAAGCAAACAACCCATTTTAAAAATGAACAAAGGACTTGAATAGGCATTTCTCTAAAGAAGATATTTAGATGGCCAATAAGCACACGAAAAGATATTTCATGCCACTGATCTTCAGGAAACCTCAAATAAAAACCGTAAGGAAATCAACTTTCCACCCATTATGATGGTTGTTATTAACAAACAAATGGAACCCAGCAATGAACAAGTAGTGGTGAGGATATAGAAATATTGGAACAATGCAAAACCTTTGTTATTCATTGCTGATAGAAATGTAAAAAAGTGGGCCGGGCTCAGTGACTCACCCCTATAATGTCAGCAATTTGGGAGGCTGGGGTGATGGCTCAAGACCAGCCTGGGCAACTTGGCAAGACCTCATCTCTATAATAAATCAAAAAATTAGCTGGGTATGGTGGCACAAGCCTGAAGTTACAGTGTAAGGATCAGCTGAGCCCAGCAGATTGAGGCTGCAGTGGCTGTGAGCTTGCCACTGCACTCCAGACTGGGCAACAGAGTGAGACACCAACTCAAAAAAAAAAAAAAAGAAAGAAAAAGAAATGTAAAAAGGTGTAGCTGCTGTATAAAACAGTATGGTTGTAACTAAAGAAATCAAACATAAAATGACCACATGATCCAGCATTTCCACTTCTACGTATATAGCAAAAAGACTAGAAATCTGAGATTCAAATAGGTGTTTGTATAATTATGTATATAACAGCATTATTTACAATAACCAGAAGTAAAAGACCCCCAATGTTCACTGAAGGATTAATGGATAAAGTGTCACATACACATATAATAGAATATTAGCCTTAAAAAAGGAATGAAATTCTGCCATGTGCTACTGCATGGATGAACACTAATTATACCAAGTGAAATAAAGCAGATATAATGGGAAAATATTATATGATTCAACTTATATGAGGTACCTAAAGTCGTTAAATTCATAAAGACAGAAAGTTTAAAATAGTAGTTGGCAGGGACTGGTGGAGAGAGAAATGGGAAGTTATTGTTTAATGAGCAGAATTTCAGTTTGGGATGATGAAAAAGTTCTGAAGATGGATGATGGTGACTGTACAGCAAATGTTTAAAATGGCAAATTTTATGTTTTGTGTATTTCACCACAATAAAAATTATGCGGTATTTTAAAGAGATAATCAAAGTCCTTTGTAAACAAATGAGACATTCATTTTGACTCGGGGTATCAGCAATACTTCTTAGAGGAAGAACTGTTTGAACAGAACTCTGAAATATTACAGGAGAAATGGATTTGAGCAGGTGACATTCCAAGAATATTTAAAAATAAACGATGAAGACCTTTGAAGTAATGGAGGCCATATTTATTCTGCTGCTCAAATTGATTGCTAGAATGTGGTTTTTGATATTAAAATATTTATGAATATCTATATTTAATTTCTACCCATCTCTACAAGGAACTATAATGCAATCTTTAATTAGCATTTTCCCTAACATTTGAAAGGCAATTATAAGACTATATTGAGATTCATTTTACATGGCTTCCTTAGAAGACTCCATTGTCTAGCACTCCTGTTTTATCATTAAGCACATTGTGGGATTCATAAACAGAGCTGGTCTGAATTCACTAATTTTTATCAGTATAGTTGATACTGATCAGTATAATGGGAGTCCAGAGCTTTAAAAGCTTAGTATAATTGTGTAATGGCTTCTTTCATGTAAGGGGAGAGTGGGCCACATTCATTCCTGCGTTCAGCAAATATTTACCGAACATCTACTAAGCACCAAGACATGGTTAGGCATTGGAGATTCTGTAGGTAACAAACAGTTCCAAATCTTCCCCTTATAATTTTCTGTCTATTGCCATGGGGGGATTTAGTGGGAAGTCAGCTGGGTGGAGGAGGGGCAAATGGGAAATGACTTTGAACGGAAGCCTAAAGAATTGGGACTTCGGAGGAATAACAGAGACCTTGCTTGTGAGTGTAATATAAAATATGATTTAGCCAGGAAAGATAAGTTTAGGAATTCCCCCCAATAACATCTCAGTCAGATAGTACTGTAGTAAAACCCAGAGTTAAAAAGCCTCATTTATATATACCCATATAGAGCTTTCCATCAGCTTCTGGATGTCTTACTCTTAAATATGAACAAACAAGCAATGATCTTGAGGGCCTGCCCCTGAGAGAGCTGACAGAGACAAAAACAGACAGAAGGAAAAACACACAAACACATACTTGGAGGAAGACTAAGGAATAGGAGGGACACTAAATAAACGAATAAACAAAAAAATCTGGCATTTAAATCCTGAGTTTATGGATGAATCATGAAATGGGTGAGATAAAGTGGAAGAACAATTGAAGAATAAAAAAAGAGTCTTTGGAACTAAAATGCAATAGTAGAAATGAAAACAACTCAACAGAATAATTGGAAAATAAAACAGGAAAGCAAGGAGACAAGAAAATAAAAAAATAGGAGAAGCAAGATTTTAAAATCCAGAATATCCATACCAGTAGATTCAATTTCAGAGTAATAGATGCTCTGATGTTCCAGAAGGCAGAATAGAGATAAGTTATCAAATAAACAATTAAAGAAAAATTCCCAGAACTGCCAGAGCTGGAAAAAGTAAGTTTACAGAGTAAATGAGCTGTCATGTGACCGACATCGTAAATGAAAATGAACTATTCCAAGGCATATCATCAAGTTTTAGAGCACTGAGAAGAAAGAAAACATTGTGTAATCTTCCAGAGAGGGAAAAGAAGAAAGTTGTCCTACGAAGGGTCTAGAATTAGAGTAGCACAGGTCTTATTTTTTTTTTTAGTTTTCAAGCAAAGTTTATTTTGAAAGTAAATGAGAGAGAGAGAGAGAGAGAGAAAGAGAGAGAGAGACAGACAGACAAAAGTTTTGCCTCCTCAAGGTAGGAGAGAGGCCAAAGCTAAGGAAACAGGTAGCCATAGCTCAAAGAGGCATGTGGAGACACCACAGTTTAACAAAGCAATAGAAACTCTGAAAGCTAAAAGAAAGAATGGAGTGATGCTTCAACTCTGAGGGGAAAAAAAGTTTCCAACTTAGGTAGCATATTTAACCATATTATCAATTAAGTGTGACTATGATGAAGATAATTCTGGACATGCCGGGTCTCTAAAATTTGCTTTCTGCGCTTCTTTCCTCGGGAAATTGCTGGAGGCAACACTTCACCAGTTAAGACATGATCAAGTGACACTAAAATGACAAGTGATGAAGACCTGGACTCAGGAAATAATAGTGGAGAATACACAGGAAGAGATGTTAAAGGTGGAACCAACCAAGAATGTAGAAAGGATCGAGGGGATGAATTAAAGATAAAAATGATTCCAATTTTCTTTTTTTTAGTCTGGATGCCTGGAAAGAATTAGGACTCTAGTCTTTAAGTATATGATCCTCTGTGGAAGGCCAACAAGGTTCTCAAAGGAAGCTCAACCATTTATAATAATTGTCCAACAGGGAGTAACACAAAATCCTACTCTTAAAGTTCAGCACAGGCTGCAATAAAGGTTCCTTCCAGAGTTATGTTTATAGAGTTCTACCATTTGACACCTACCTATTTACAGTATTTAAAGCTTGTTTCTTTGACTCTATCCACATACCTTGTAGCTTCCCTTATTATATTGTTGTAAATATCTTGGGGGCTTAAATGAAAATTGTATTTCGTAAGGACTATTTGGTTTCATTTGAGGTATTTGATGACTGATCCAACCAGTGTGGTGAGATTATATTCTTACTAAGATGATAGATCAGTCAGAGGACTGTGTCTGGCTCTTGTATAATAATTAGGTAATTTCTATAATCCAACTCTGGGAAAATGTTTTAGATAAGCAAATAGTGAATTCAGATCAGCTTCTGTTTATGATATCACACAGTGTGCTTACTTAATGATTTAACAGGCCTGCTAAACAATTGAGCCTTTTAAAGGAGCCGTGTAAGATGAATGTTAATATAGTCTTTAATTGCCTTTCAAATGTTAAGGGAAATGCTGATTAAAGTTTGCATTATGGGTCCTGGTAGAGACAGGTGAAATTAAATATATATTTATAAATCCCAGCAATCAATTTGAGCAGCAGAATAAATATGGCCTCCATTACTGCAAAGGTTTTCATCGTTTGTTTTAAAATGTCCTTGGAATGTCATCTGCTCAAAACCATTTCTCCTGCTCTTTTACTGTAAGTCTCTACGGTTAGTGGCTAATAATGGTGCCACCAGCACTGTGGGCACTGGGCAAAAGTGAACTGCTGAGTATCATTACTTATTAAAAAGAATCCTGACTTAGTAAAAATGAGCACCAGAATAGGAGTCAAGGGACCTGATTTTGATCTTAGTTTTTGCTTTTGTTTGACCTTGGGAAGTTATAACATCCATGTAGGCCTCCGTTTTCTTATCTGGAAAGTAGGAGAGCCAGTGACCTCTCTAACAGGGCACAGATTGTGATTACTCTGAGTACAAACAGATGTAGCCTGGCTAATAGTGAGATCTGCTGCAATAACTAAGAACAACCTGTCAGGCAACTTCACTTGGCCTCAGAGTTCTGCTTTTAGGCTGATAGACTGCAATTTCCCTGGATTCAGAGACTAAAATGTTTTTTAGCGTTTGTGTTCCTGGCGTCTGAATATAATAGGTATCCATCTGATTTTAATTTAACGATGATGTATCGAGTACCCTCTTTGTGTTCAATGGTGGAGCCAGTATTTAAGAGCCTAGGCTCTGAAATAAGACGCCTTGGTTACTTGATATGGAATGCGGGCTTGTTGCTTGATAGATGTGTGGCATTGGGCAGAGGCACTTCTCGGTGCCTCCGTTTCCTCATCTTTGAAATGGTGATAATAAACTCCTTCTTATTATGAAGTTGTGAGGATTGAAAGGCCTTATTTGTGCAAAGTTCTTGGTGCAGTATCTGGCACAGAGTAATGGCTCAATCATCTTTTTGATCATGATGGTGATGATAGAGAAGAAGCAGAAGAAGGAAGAGGAGGAGACTAACTGGACGCACAGTAAATATTTATTGAATAAACACAAGTTTTAACTATTTATCTCCATCTTCACTGGCATTATCTCGACTAACGTTTTGAGTAGTGACCTTTCCTAGTGCTGTCTTGACTTTGTCTCTTGACACTCTTCTAGGTTCACGCTTTCTTGATTTTGGTACGTGGGTAGGCAAGTGCCCTTCCTGGTTCTACTCTCATCTCTTTTGTCTCCCTTGGTTTTTATTTTTATTATGATTTTTGCTTACTTTAAAAAGTCAAAATTGTAAATGCACATGACTTGAAGAGGCAAATGGTCTTACAATTCTTGTTATTTAAAACAAAAATCTCTTAAATCCTCCTCTCTTATTCCCCAGAGGCAACCTATTTCAACTCTTTTCTGCAGATCCTTTTAGCACCTCCGTGTCTTTAAATAACATGCTTTTATTGCAATTTCTTGATGTTCCACTTTTAAGTATACGCTATTGACTTCCCGCAATGGATGATGAAGATTTAACTTTCATTGATGACTACCACGCCACAAGTACACACACATCTCACATCTCTACATCCTCCACAACAAGTATTATCAAGCTTGCCCTTGTCACTGTTCATTGTTTTTGCTGAAGTGTTGCCACTCAATATTTACACTGCTATGGATATATAAATGATAGTCACAGTTGAGCTATATAGTATATGTGATTTATTTTGCTTCCCTACCGAACATTTTTTTTTCTTAGACTTAGTAATTGTCTGTTTTGCTTATGTTGTTCCATCCAGTCATTTTCTATGACTGTATGGTTAACTCACCCCACATAATTCCCCCATTGAGTTTCTTTAAATATTTGGAGTACTTCTTTTAATCTTTATTGAAAGACTTTTTCTAAAACTTTCAGACCAATCTGCTACCCAGCTTTTGAACTGGGACAACCATTCACCACTAATCTGTTAGTCTTTTTCCTTCCCTTTTGTTAATTCTGATATATTCCTTTTTCTTAGTCTACTTTCTCATTTTGGGGAAATGTTGCCTCCAGTAATTTCCCGAGGAAAGAAGTGCGGAAAACAAATGTTTGAGACCCTGCATGTCCAGAAGTATCTTCATAATAGTCGCACTTAATTGATAATATGGCTAAATATGCAACGAAGTTGGAAACTTTTTTTCCCTCAGCGTTTGAAGCATCACTCTGTTCTTTCTTTTAGCTTCCAGGGTTTCTGTCAATAAGACCTATGCTAGGCCATTGCTTTGTTAAACTGTGGTGTCTCCATGTGACTCTTTGAGCTATGGCTGCCATGTTTCCTTAGCTTTGGTTCACTCCCCTACCTTGGGGAGATGAATCTTCTCTCTCTCTCTCATTTACCTTCATAATAAACTTTGCTTGAGAACTTAAAAAATCTGTGCTACTCTAATACTAGACTCTTTATAGGACAATTTTCTTCTTTTCCCTCTCTGGAAGATTGTACAATGTTTCCTTTCTTCTCAGTGCTCTGAAACTTGATGATATGCCTTGGAATAGGTCATTTTCATTTACGATGTGTATCACCTGATAGCTCATTTACTCTGTAAACTTACTTCCTCCCATTCTGGCAGTTCTGGGAATTTTTCTTTGTTTATTTGATAATTTATCTCTATTCTTCCTTCTGGAACATTGGAGCATCTATTACTCTGAAATTGAATCTACTGGTATGGATCCTCAGGATTTTAAAATCTTGTTTCTCCTATTTTTCATTTTCTCGTCTTCTTACTTTCCTGTTTTATTTTCCAATTTTCTATTGGGTTGTTTTTATTTCTACTGCTGTATTTTGGTTCCAAAGACTCTTTTTTTATTCTTTAATTGTTCTTCCATTTTATCTCACCCATTTCATGATTTATCCATAAATTCGTGATTTAAATGCTAGATTTTTGTTTATTAGTTTAGTGCCACTCTCATTCCTTAGTCTTGCTCCAAGTGTGTGTTTGTGTGTTTTTCCTTCTGTTTTTGTTCCTGTCAGCTATTTTATGGGCATGCCATTAAGTTGGTGATCATTGCCTGTCCATATTTAAGAGTGAGACATCTAGAAGCTAATTGGAAAGCTCTGTATAAATAAATGAGGCTTTTAAACTCTGGGTTTTACTGCAGGGTTATCTGACTGAGATATTTTTGGGGGGGAATTTCTATTTCCTTACTTTTAGTTATCTTGGAGGGGGCGCTGGTTAGAGTCCTTAGAAAGAGTTCATCTAGTCTTTTGCCTAGTGGAGGTATGACTGACTTCCCAAATTATTGAAGAGACAGATGCAGGAACAAAAACCTGGGTTCAAAATATTCAGTATGGATGCCTTTGCTCTCTCATCATTTCACTGTGGTATCCTTACTTTGTGACACCTAAGAGCTCTAAGCCCAGACAAGCCATGGTTTAGTATTTTCAGAGAATAAACCTTACTTTTGTGTTGACACAGGCGAGAAACTCTTGGGATATAACTGATGTTTAAACATGCTTTCAAGTAAATCTTCCTCTTTTTTTAAACTCAGTTTTTACCCTCATTTCCAGAGACACCCAGTGCTTCTAACTTCTGAGCCTTTTGGAGGATCTTGAGGAATAAAATAACTTGTGTTTTTCTTTTCCTACTTCTGGCTAGATCCCTACTGTGTGCTAAGTGGCTGTCCTCTCATCTATGGGCTTTCCAGTTTCTAAAATTATGAAATTGTGTTATTGCTTCCTCTTCTTCCATTTTATTTGTGCTTATAAGTTTTCTGCCTCTTAAATATCCCTTTACGGGTGTTTTAATGGGATTTCCAGAGTGAGCAGAGACTACTGTTTGAGTTCAGTCTGCTGTTTTACCTGAAAAACCTGGTATGCATGCTTTCCTTCCTGTTGGATGCAACCCATGAGTCCACTCACAGCGGCCTCAACTTGGATAGCTCTCTTCTAAGACATCCGACCCTTACAACCTGCTGCTTACGTGTCCCTTTCATCCTAGTACATTATAGTGTTCTAATTGCCTGAAAATTTTTTGTAGGCCTCAGGTCAGACGTGGACTTAGCATCTGCCTTCATTTACCAGACACATTTGCTTCAGAGTTTTCCCCAGCTGGTGATTGCCAGTGACACAGTCTGTATTTCAAAACTGGCTGAAAAGAAAATCATAGTGAGGTCATGTTTTCTTTTTATCAGTTTTGCCCAATTGAAGAGTCATTTGACTCAATTTAGCTCTATCAGTTTGGGCTCCCTCTGGATTTAGAGAATACATAATTTAAAATGCTTTCACTATTTATTGGTTCACAACTTTGAAAGGTTTAGGGTTGTCCAGGTGCCAGCCTTGGTTTGGTTCAAGGCTCAGATAATATCAGGATGGATTTTCTTTCCTTCTTTCTTCAGTTGTGCTTATGTCATTTTTTAGGATCCATACAGATGTTTCCAAAGCATTATGATCATGCCCTTTTAGGTTTCAGTCTAGCCCAAGAGAGGCTTCTCGAGGGTGTGCCTTGGAGGTTCCAGCCAGAACACAGAAGCAAGCACTGACTGGCCTCAGATTGGATTACTTGCCTCTCTTAGCCTATCTCTAAGGGTGTAAACCTGAGTCATCCTTACTGCCCTCTGGTAAAGACCTTGACCCTTCACTGTCCTGGAATGCAGCCCAGAGCACAATGTGGTATCACTCCTCTTGTTAGAGTTAATTGAACGAAATGTGGATGCCTGCTCAAAGGTGAGCCAATGAGGCAGTCTTTCTCTCTTACAGCATGAAATTAGGGCACAGAGCAACCGAGTAAGTAGCTTCAGAAGTGAACTGGTAAAACATAGAAACCTTTGGACTGAGATAACATTTTGTGCTGATCTGTGCCAGTGATCAAGCTAAGAATAATGAGTCTTCACAGAGATAGTGGAAACGAAAGGACACATACCAGGGAGGAAGAACCCTGAGACCAGAAAGGGGTGGAGGAAAGAAGAGAGAAAGAAATCTTAGAAAATCCGATGGCTTTTCAGATAGTTGTTCTTTGTGTGTCTCAGATGTACTTCATTTTCTTCTATGAGATGCCTCTATATTCTTACAAAAAAAATTTCTCTTTACTTACGTTTAGCTTTTGAAATGATTTATTCTTAAGGCAGAAATGCATTATATTAAACAATGATATGGTAAGAATAATAAAAATATTTATTATGTATCTATAGTTGTAAAAATTAAAAAATTATATTGCCTTATGAAAAAGTATATTGCCTTATATATAGTGTGCACTAAAAGTATTATCATTATTATTATTGAGTGCTAGTCATTCTACTACTGCATTTCACCTTCTCAACAACCCTGTGTGGTATTGCTACTATCGTGACTATTTTATAGTTTGGAAACCAAGGTTTAGGGAGGTTAATAAACTTGCTCACTTTCAGAGAGCAATAAATTTACAAAGCTGAGTTTTGAATGACATAACCTATTTTTAGGGCTGAATGCTTAGTGTCAACGCACTACCAACTTAAAAAATGGCAGTCTTGACATTCACTATACCTTAGAAACAGGTTCACTTAATCTGACTACCCTAACATACACATGCCCGTAGTATTGTCCATCTACTGAGATAAGAAGGCTGAGTTTTAAAGTATTTAGATGATGTTTCCAAGCTGTCTGGGTCTACACGGTAGAACTAGGAGTTCAACCCAAAATATATTTTTTCCTGCCCTACACTATACTACCTTTATGCTGAGTTGATATTTTTCTTTTCTTTTTTTTATATTGGAAAATATAGTTTATTTAAAAGCAAATTAAAGAGAGAGAGAGAGAGAAGAAGAAGAAGAAGGAGGAGGAGGAGGAGGAGGAGGAGGAGCAGGAGGAGGAAGGGGAGGAGGAGGAGGAGGAGGGATTCATTTCCCTAAGGTTGGGGAGATATTTTTATTTTCTTGATGAGCATCTAATTGGCATAACATTTACAACACTTTATATACTTATTAGTTGGTAAATTCTGGATGATTTTATACTTGGCTGTTATCTACTTGACAAAACTAAGAAAGTAGGAAACTAT
This sequence comes from Tarsius wallacei, assembly GCA_963574415.1. Taxonomy (NCBI): domain Eukaryota; kingdom Metazoa; phylum Chordata; class Mammalia; order Primates; family Tarsiidae; genus Tarsius; species Tarsius wallacei. The sequence goes on along the minus strand of CAUYQG010057232.1, from coordinate 7,607 downwards.
AAAGACATAGTAGGGCATGAATCAACTTTCCAGTCTTTTTGAGAGGCTATTGTTCCTGTTCTCGCAGAAGATCAGAAGCAGATAAGGGTAGAATATAGGGGGATAGTGGTCAGTAGGAGAGTTTACCTGATTTCAGTGGGGCTAGTGTTAGGAACAGAGATGCTGACATTCCACAGGGCATCTTTGTTACCCAAATTGGATTCTAAACAGAACCACTGTGGAAGGGTTACATGAATGATCACACGTGTTAGGTCAGGGTTTCAGTACTGTTTTTGCTACTTATTAGCTGCATAAACTTGGATTCGTTTCTTAGCCAGCTTGAGCTCTATCTTTATTTTAAAATGGGGTAACAACATGTGTTGAGCTCACACAGTTGTGATAGGAGAATTAGGCACCCAAGACTGTGCTTGGCACTTAGCAAGAGGTCAATAAATGTTGGCAATTATTAATGATATTATTCACACTGATAAAGGATTTTGGCATAGTCTCGGGGTACAAAATAAGTGTGCAAAAAGCAGTTGGATTCTTATACACCAACAACAAGCAGGCAGAGAACCAAAAAAAAGCATACTCCCATTCACGATAGCCACAAAAAAATGGGATACCTTGGCATTTTCCTAACCAGAAAAGTGAAAGACTTTTGCAATGAAAACTATGAAACACTTCTCAAATAAATCCAAGAAGCCACAAACAAATGGAAAAATATTCCATGCTCATGGATAGGAAGAATCAACATTGTTAAGATGTCCATCCTACCAAAGGCAATCTACAGATTCAACACAATACCCATTAAATTACCAACATCATTCTTCTCAGAACTGGAAATGAGAATACAGAAATTCATATGGAAACATAAAAGACCACAAACAGCCAAAACAATCCTTAGCAAAAGAAACAAAGCAGTGGGTATCACATTTCCAGACTTCAAACTTTACTGTAAGGCTACAATAATCAAAACAGCCTGGGATTGGTACAAGAACAGGCATATAAACCAATGGAACAGGATAGAGATTCCAGAATCAAAGCCTCGATTTCTTAGGCCAACTTTTCTTTGACTAAGCCTCCAACAACAACCACTGGAGAGAGGAGAACCTATTCAGTAAACGGGGAAACTGACTGATCACATGCCAAAGATTGATTATAAAAGTTTTTTTTTCAACTTTAGAAGTAATTTGCTGAGAAAACAAAGATTTTTATGTTTTATCCCAATAAGTTATTTGTTCCATGCTGTGTTTTATTAGACATTTTGATTATTTGTAATGATTCTTATCTGCATTAAAGCAGCTAAGTATTTTTATAACTATGCAACTTTGTCATTAGTTATTTCATAATGATTGATGTTTCTGCTTTATCAATTATGTCAAAATGTTTGACAGCTTCCCCAACTCAAACTGTAAGTTAAGTTCTTTTGACAACTTGGAGATTTCCAGAAACGGCCCTGGAATATCAGGAAAAAAACTATTTTCTCTCCTTCAAAATAAAAATGTTAAACGAATTAGGCTTATTTGATATGCTAAATTGCATGAGATCCATTGTCAAATAATAAGCGATGCTAAACATTCTTTAAGTTATGTTCGTTATTGATCTAAGTGTTCCAGAAATTGTATGAAATTCTGAGAAATCTGATATATCCTGGCTTAGTGTAATCGGTCATAAATCTAATTATTATGTTAATAAGCTGGATATCACAAAACAATGAAATCTCCTTATCAATTGCATCATAATGAATTCTTACCAGTTCTTTAATCATGGCCATTTTGCCTTTTGTCATCCATGGATACTTATTGTTTTATTCTGATACCTTCCTGAAAGCTTTTGCAAGCAGCCATGATATATAAGTGCAAGAATTCATAAAAAAGACTTCAACAAGTACAGGGGTTTGAAGGAGTTAAGATTACAGTATTGGACAGGATAAGAATTTCCAGAACTGCAATGAAAAACTGATGGATTCATAAAACCATTAACCCAATAGCAAACAAAGCAAAAGTTAATTACATGGGACTGGATTAACTGGTGAGAATAATTATGATTTCTGTGACTTTTTGTTGGAAACATTGCTTGTTCTTCAATATTTAATTTTTCGGATTTAAAACCCCTCTTTTCTCTTAAGACATCTATCACTCACAATGTGACAAAATAGAATTTTGTAAACAAAAATTGAACTTCTATCTTTTTCTCCGCATCTGATCACTCCATATTTTGGAAACTCTTATTAAGTCTTCTTATTTTCATGACAATATGGGCATTTGCATATGTTCAATAACAATGTTCTACTAACGTCATAATTGGGCAAGTCTTTTGCTTGGCTTTTTAGAGAGGTTCATTTGTGAGAAATTCAAATTTGTACAGAAAGCAATGTGGAGGTTACTGAAATGCTTGAAAATAGAACCAGCATGGGTCATTAAACATATGACCCTGAAAATCCCAATGAGTATATACCCAAAGGAAGTGAAATTCATACCTGGTATGTATGTTATCGGTGTCATAGTTGTTGCAGCATCATAGGTATCCATGTGTAATCTCGGCCTTTTGATTGCAGACTGGGTCAAGTATCTCATTGCTATTTCTGACAAAGTACAGCATAATTACAGGGTGCTGCTTCTGAGATTTGGTTATAAATGACTCTGGCTTCTCTCACTCGTAAGCAAACTTGAACAATTATCATAATACTATAAGAGAATGATTGGTAGCAGTTGGGAAACTGCCAGGAGGTGGGCAGGGAAGCGTGATTGGCAGTAGTGGGAATCTGCCTGGGAAAGGGGGGGCACACCTCGTCAACAAGGGTACCTGCGTAATGAACACTTTTATACTTAACCTTGAATTGTACTCCACATCTTTAAAATTTAAAAAAATTAAGAGAAAAAAAACTTTGGCTTCTGTCTTTTTCACACTCTCTTTCTGGCTATTCTCAAGTGCTTGCTCTAATAAAACCATCGAGGTAGAGGCCCAGGTATATATGAACCTTTGACTATCTCCCTCCAACTGCTAAAAAGGAATTGAGGGCTTCAGTCCAACAGCCCTCAAGGAACTTCCAGAAACCGGAAGAGTGAGCTTAGAAGCAGATTCTCCTCCAGTTGAATCTCCAGATGAAACCATAGCCTGGACCATGCCTTAATCGCAGATGTCATAGACCCTGAAGCAAAGGAGCCAGCAGAGCCATGCCTGGATTATTGAACTACAGAATCTGTGATACAATACATGTGTGCTGTTTGAAGCTGTTAAATTTGGGAAAAACGTGTTAGGCAGCAACATGTAACCAGCCAGTAGAATCGATTATTATCCCCGTCTACCGAAAAACTGGCGCCTAAATCCAATCCACCGAATTCAAAACGTGGAATGATACCACGATCAGACAAGGAAATAAATATGTCACAACTAGTGAGAACCAGGGCTCTCATTGTTGGAGAAAGAAGTTAAAGAGAAGGGAAGATGGAAGGCCAGAAAGACAATGTTTCTATGTCCTGCGTCTCTCATCCACACCAGCATTCCTTGCTGTTGGCCCAGAGTTGAGGTTCAAACAGGGGACCCACAGATAGAAGCACCCTGAGCCAAGGACTTATGCCAGTTCTCTCCGTCCAAAGGACCCAAGGACACGTACACCTGACCCATGGATGTGTGTAGTCAATTAGGCTGCTGAAGCGTTATGTGTTTTATTTGGGCTACGGGTTTATGTGTCTTCGGCAGAGGTCACATGGATCAGAATAGCTATCACTAAGGAGGGATTGAATTAAAATCTCATAAACATCCTTACTTTCACACTTGTCATTGAGCTCGAAGAAGTATGCCCACCAAGAGATAATCTGGGGTTCGCCCTCACAAACACAATGGGTGCTGTTGTAGCTCCTGAAATGATCGATACAGGGACCACAGAAACCTAGAGGGAACACAGGACCCATTCGTTAATTTGCATGATGTTGGACTGAAATCAAAACTATCCGTATAAACTCATGGTTTAAGTACACACACCCACACGGATGAGGGAGAAAGAGAGAAATTTAATTTAAGGTGAGTGAGAGATAAATCAGTAGAGAAATTCAGAAGAAATTTAGAGTTGTTGTTTTGGAAGCCCAGTCAACAACACCCATATTGGAAACATAAATACGTAAGACATTTAAATAGAGATGATCATTCGTGCCACGGACTTGGGTGAGATCTCCCTGCAAAAGGTCAGTGACAACAAGGGAATGAGGATAAGAGTTAGGACAGGGCTTTACTCTCCTACCCCAGCTTGAAACTGGCAGAAGTTCCAGTGGCCTCTCACCACTGCCCCTCCCCCCATTTTTTTCATGGTTGAAAGAGTAGTTGGAGGTTCTTACCAAAATATTTTTTGGGATCAATGAAACTAGCCATCAACTCGAAGAAAGCATAATTTGATATGCCACTGCAGTTGTAATTTACAACTTTATTGATACAATATGCTTCCTGTATGAAAAATGCCAGCCCAGTCTTACAATCAAATTCTGTGAATCAAAAGAAAATATTGTTTTTTCAGTTTCATAGAACTATACCCTTTCTCATGCCAATGGAGTCTCTATTGTCCAACATCGTGCATAAATAGACCCCAAAACACCTCCTATTTGAGAATAAAATGACTCAATGTTATAAAGGTGACAGTTCTCCCTAGGGTAATATATAAATCTAATGAAATCCAGTGAAAAATATTTACAAGTCTTTAATGGAGTGAGATGTTGGTAGTTTTGTGCAGTAATAGCCAGAAAAACTACAAGATGGGAGCCAGGCCTTGAAATAGACTCTGAATCTCAACAAAACAATGAATTACTGATGCATGAATATACAAAAATAAACTAGTAGAATAGAATATAGTAAAAGTTCATACATAGAACCAAGTACACATGGAGTTTTAGAAGATAGTAAAGGTGGTGCATCATATCACTAGTCTAAGAATGGAGCGTTGGTTGTGGTGATGGTGTTTCAATGATGAGCTGCACCTTTTGTTAAATTATTTTAAAACACACAGTGAGTAGCAAGGGAATAAACACAGGGCAAATTAACACACTATTAGGAAATGTCGGGAAAAGGTGGAAAGACCATATGACTTAAATCCAGGCTTATGCAGTGTGTGTGTGTCTTGTGTCTCTCTGCCATCTCAGCCTTTCTTGCTGCTGGACCAGAGTGGAGGTTCAAGACAGGGGGCCCATAGACAGAAGGTGCCCTGGGCCAAGAGCCCACACTTGCCTTCTTCATCTGAAGGAGTCAGGGACAAGTACACCTGGCCAATAGCTGTACCTTGTCGGTTGGTGCGCTGAAGAGATATGGATTTTATTTGAGCTATGGGTTTCTGTGCTTTGGGCAGAGTCGACTTGGACCAGAACAGTTAACACTACTGAGGGATTGAATTAAAACCTCATAAACATCCTTACTTTCACAATCGTCTAAGGGCCCAATAGAGTATGCCCTATTAGCTCTGTACTGGAATCCATCTTCACAAGCACAGTGAGTGCTGTTGTAGCAGGTGGAATTTCCAGGGCACGGAGGACAGGAAGCTGCAGGGAACACAGAATCCATTCTTTTGTTTGGTTATTCGTTCACTTAAGAAATATCATCGAGCACCTACAACATAACAGATGCCATGGGAATTGTGGGACAGATGCTGTCCTCTGGGAATTGCTCCATTGGCATCCTTTTGCACCCAGCCCAACTGCTGAACACAAGGGTTTATGGTTCCCACCCATGTCCCACTTCTGCCACCAATACCACTTTTGCCCCCAAATGCCAACACCTGTGTTTCTTTACTTAAGGGTACTCTCTGGCTACCAGAGACCTCTTTACTCACCCCAAGGCAGATGAGCACTGCCTTCCCTCCCAGAAGCAGCTCCCTTCATCCATGACTGACAGAGTCCTTCATTGATGACTCCCTTCATCAAGGACTGACTTTTAAAAAACACAGCTGGCCAGGCCAGTGGTTCAAGCTTGTAATCCCAGAACTTTGGAAGGCCAAGATGACAGGATTGCCTGAGCAACCTCAGACCAACCTGGGCAACTTGGTGAGAGATCGTCTCTACAATAAATTTTTTAAAAAATCAGCTGGGTGTGGTAGCACATGTCTGTAGTTCCAGCTACTTGGAAGGCTGAGGCAGAAGGATCGCCTGAGCCCAGCAGGTTGAGGCTCTGGAGGCCATGAGCAGCATGTCACTGCACTCCAGCTTGGGTGACAGAGTAAGACTCTTACTCAAAAAAAAATCCAGCCTAATTATTATAAAAAGAAAATCAAGAAATGATGTGTTAATAAGAATGCAGATAAGCCGGGCTCGGTGGCTCAGCCTGCAATCCCGTGCCTTGGGAGTCTGAGGTGAGTGGATTGCCTGAGCCCGCGGGTTCGAGACCCGCCTGGGCAGGCGAAACCTCATCTCCACAATAAATCAAAACAAAAATTAGCCGGGCGTGGTAGCACACGCCTGTAGTTCCAGCTTCTTGGAAGGCTGAAGCGGAAGGATCGCCGGAGCCCAGCAGGTCGAGGCTGCCGTGGCCGGGAGCAGCCACTGCACTCCAGTCTGGGCGATCGAGTGGGACTCCAACTCAAAAAAAAAAAAAAGAATGCAGATAAGTAGAACCCATGTGCACTGCTTATAGGAATCTAAAATTATGCGATCTCTATGGAAAACAGCATGGCAGTTCCTTATAAAAAAAATTAATGGAGAGAGAATGTGGAATGGTGGGTGCCAGGAGCTGCGGGGAGGGAAAATGAGGACATAGTGTTTATGGGGACAGAGCTTCAGTTCTGCAATTGGAAAGAGCTCTTTCTGTGATTGGTGACAATGGTTGTCCAATAATGTGAACGCACCTAAGGCCACTGAACTGTACATTTGGCAGTGGTCGAAAGAGTAAATGTTATGTTATGTCATCATCATAATAAAACAGCTTCCTGACTCATGGGGAAACTAATCTGAAGTATCTGCTCCATACTGCGTCCAGCAGTTTCCCCAGGGGCCCAAGCTCAAGCTGTCCTCGTGTATCCCACTTGATAATAGTCCCTGTGTGCTCAAAGTGTCCTCATATATCCCGCTTGATAATGGTTCCTGTGTCTGCTCCTCACCTCCCAACATCACTGCCTACTCCCAGCTAGTGCTTCCTGAGTTTTCCTCCCAGATAAATGACCACTCTCAGGGTCATCTTCTGGGAGTAACCCAAACCAAGACTGGGGGTAAAGGCCAACATTTCACAGAATGACTTAGGATACAGGTTTTGGGGAAGGAAGAGGTGAGTCCAGCATCCACCAGCTGCGTGACCTCGAGCCAGCCACTTCTCTAGAGGTCCATTGGCCAGGAGGGGATAATGCCCATACCTTCTTTGTAGGACTGTCATGAAGACTGACTGCGATGGCATGTGTAATTTGCTCAGCTAAGTAAATGGACATGTGGATGGTGATGCAGGAGAAGGGAACACAGCCCTTTGGGCTCCAAGGAGCAGAAAGAAAGCACCAGGGACTCCATGCTCTCTCTTTCTCTTGAAGAGGGCTCCTTCCCTTCTCTGAAGGATGTTTCCAAATCTGAGTCTCCTTGCCCTTGGCTTTTGACTACGAGTAGACTCACCTTTAGAACTCTTGGCTTCTGATCCTGACAGAGCCAGCAAGACACCAAGACCTGGAA